>JAANYP010004995.1:177500-315963 GCA_020465985.1 Centrapalus pauciflorus | reverse complement strand
TTTTTTTTTCATAAGTGACAGATTGTGTGTCTAAAAGCATTTAGTAGTGACAATTTTTTGTGGTCCCTAAATGACCTGTTTCTGTAGCGGAAGTCCAATCTAGAAACTAAGAGGGGTCTTAGATCTGAACCTGAAATTAAAAGAGATTTTAACATTGTAATGTCTTGTAATATGAAACATCTAAAAAATAATTACCTTTAAGATTATCTAGTTAATGTATATATTATACTTATTTTAACATTTATCTGATAACGACAATTTCAAATATAATCATAACATGATAAATATTTTTAATTAGAATTAAATGAACTTATATTTTAGTCAACTCTGCAGTAAAGAAAAACTAAAATTATAGTCACATTATATGATAATAGTTTTAGAGTTTGTAAACTAAAAAAAGACCTCTTAATATTTGTTTCTGACCCAATTCGCCCCTTAACATTAAGGTAAATTAAGAGTTATAAATTAAACCTGCTTAACATTGGAAACTAAATAAACAATTTGTAATGTATTCTACAGATATAAAGTTTAGGACTTTAGACCCTTATGATAACAAACAACGGCCGTAGTATAAAAACATAACCGTGGCCAAACTGCAAATAACCTACAACAGATGGTTTTTAATATAAACTTGGAACTAAAATGTGATGTATTATTTTTACCTGAACCACACAAGTTAACCGATTGTGAGTTCACAATACGTGTTAAACCAGACAAAAATAACACGATGCGCCTGTACTATATACACATCAAACTTGCACCACGATCTTTAGTTATCCCTATTTACATGGGTTCATATTGAACAACCTATGAACTTTTTCTATTTCACGATAGTCCCTCAACCTTTGTTTCGAGTTTTTAAGTCCCTTACACTATTTTGTTTATATCACAGTGGATCTTTTGACAGTATTATATTCTTAGCCCGGCTAACTGGTGTGTAGGTGATACACACCCAATAGAAACAAACAAGTTAGGGACTTATCGCTCTACAGAACAGGGTAGAAGATATGAGTTTTTTAATACAGAAAATAGTTCGAGTATTTAAACCATCGAAAAAAAAAGTTTACGGGCTTAATCAACAAAACTAGTAAACGTTTGGATGGTTTTTTCGACATTAACCGCTATTTAAACTTTGCCTAAATCTATGTCTATCTATTAAAAGAGTAAATAGCATGTCACTGACATCCTAACTAGAATGCCACATGGCATAACGGGATACGGACACTTAAATAATTCTATAATTTTCAGTGTATTTAATTTCTTAAATTTTAGGAATGAATATGATATGCTGCAGGTGATGTGTTTCATTGGAAGATTAATTTAGAACTCCATCAGGCCTGGTGGAACGAGTTGGGAAGGATCCCAGGAACAGACATCTTCTGTGACAGGCACACATATCCGTGGTTGATGATGTTACAGGTGTGTTGGCATGTTGTCTATAATTCCGGTTCCTTTGTGCTTTGCAAATGCAAAATTCCATCAAGGAAAGGTACTCTATCTATCTTGTCATGATGCATATATCATATTTCAAGTCCATTAATTCATCCATCTGTACAGTCACAAAAATCAATCATAAATTTTTTTTTTATTAAATCTTGTTTAAATTCAATATATTACATTTGGTCCGGTTAGTACGTGTTTATATATAATTAATTTGGTTCATGTATGCGATAACCAAATGCGCGACTAAAGAGAAAGATGAACGAAGAAGAAACGGTATTAGGCAATCATCCGTAGAACATGTCAAGTGAGGTAATTAGATTTATGACAGCACGTGAGGCTAGTATCCGACCCCCCTCCCAATTACTGCGTTACATTTATCTCCTTTACTCATGCCGGCCTGTTCAGTTAAACATGCATAAACTAATCAATCTAACTTTTTTTTAAGAAAAAAGAATTTATCATGTTAAATCAATTATACAATATATAGTTTCTAATAAAATCAAAACTAACTACAATGTTTATGGAAAATCAGACTTAAGGTTTGTCATATCTTATGTATTAATAGAGTGATTCAAATTAATATATAGCTAGGCCTAGATCTATAAACAGCTAGGCCCGATTCGAGCTTGAGTTGTTAGTTTTTGGAAGATGGATGATGCCATGTACATTATATATATTGTATCAGTGTGATGCAGCATCGACTCTCAGGGAAGCCTTGAATGGCAGAAGTTTACAAGAATTGGTGTCAAGAACACACAGGTACGTACGTATATAGGTAGACGTAGTAGTATACGAGGCCAGGGGTTACATTATATAAGGTTGATGGCTGTGTACGTACACGGGGACATTAGAGATGGCGATGCTGCAGTTAGGTTATTGCGAATCCGAGGTGGAGATGATGCATAGCTAAATAAGTGGGTTTATAGTAAAAAGTTGGAACACGGTAATTGTATTTTCCTCTCTGTTAATGAAGACGGTGATGCGTGTCTGCGTGTCCCAAGCTGTTGCTTAATTATCATTGTACCGTGACCGACGCGTTTAATTACAGCCAGTCACGATATGATCCATCGCGCCAGCCAGCCAGGCCAACATGCATCTCGATCATTTAATTGATTGTTAAAACACTAATTCAGTTTACAGAGATATTAATATATATCGTGGATCGCGGTGCATGGATGCCTATATGTTAATTTGTCGACTCTTACTCTATTGTATTAATTAAGTTTCCACTTAGGTGTAGAATGGTGGCCAATCGAGGCATTCAACATGTAATTAATTACATAATAGTGCTCAATGCATATATACAACTCTAGCAAGTTTATTTTGATAGTTTTTCTTATTGTGGTTAATACAACCTGGACTAATTTACTAAGCCTAGCTCATATATAATACCATACAGATCGATGATGATTAACAATAAACATGTTCTAATCTTATGTTAACTACTACGTACTATAGCACTCACCATATTAAACTTACTAAACATGTTCAATATTAACAAATCATACATTAAATTTCTAATAATCATTATCTATGGTTAACCTACGTACTAAACATGTTCTAATATATATGAACAAAACTAAACCAGTCGTCTATATTATTTAGCATGAGTCAACTTTACGTTTGTCGCAAGAGCTGATAATTAGATTTTTTTTTTTTTTTTCCCCCCCCCCCCCCCCCCACCCCCCCCCCCCCCACCCCCCCCCACCCCCCCCCCCCCCCCCCACCCCCCCCCCCCCCCTCCCCCCCCCCCCTCCCCCCCCCCCCACCCCCCCCCCCCCCCCACACAAACCCCCACACAACCACCCCAACCCCCCCCTACAACACCCACCACAACCCACCACAAAAACCCCCCCCCAAAACACCACCCCCCTCTCACAAACCACCACAAACCAACAACCCACAACCAACACCAAACACACACACCCAACCACAACCACCCAACCCAACCCACCCCCCCACCACCCAACCCCCACACCCACACAAAACACCACCAACCCCCCACACCCACCCCCCCAAACACCACCCCACAACACCCCCACCCCCCCCACACCCAACACCCCCACCCACACCCACACACAAACCCCAACCCACCACCAACCCCCAAACACCCACCCTTACCAAAACCACCCCCCCCACAACCACCCACCAAAACCCAAAACAACACCCCCACCCCCAAACACCCACAACAACAACAAAAAACACCCACCCCAACAACAACCACAACAAAACAAAAAAACCCACCCAAAAAAAAAACAAAACAAAAACCAAACCCAAACCAACCCACACCCCACCACCACCCACACCCAACCCAAAACACCCCCACCCCCCCCCCCAGGTCTAATGGATGGAATGATAAAATTGCTTCGTAGTAATACTAAGCTCATAACATTATTTTTTTATAAAAAAATAAAATTTCAAAAAAAACGATGTATTATCCAAAAAAATTTATAAAAAAAGTTCAAATTAAGTAAAATTGAGTCGTTTAATTCGAACATTGACCCGCCCTAAATGTTGAAATCAAAATGCTTGTACACACTCAAACGACTAACCCTGCCTCCAAATTAGTGTTCTCCTCGTGGTTTGCAGCACCTTGGTATGACAAAAAGCGTTGCGTGCACACCAATCCACATTAATATATGATTACTTATATGAGATATATATATATCTATATATATATCTATATAGATATTTTGATATATATACATATATAACACACACACCCTAAGGATCTTTATGTACACATTTATATCTGTTGGAACATTGTGACAACCATAAAATAGTTTTTTGGACTCTTATGAATCTTGTTGAAAAATACTACCGAACCCTCTATTAACTCATTCAATCTATGGATCCTATGATTTTATTAGTGATCCAAGTAATTTGCCTAATCTCATGAATTGTTTTTAATTCTTATGCATTTCCCCTTGTGAAAAAACTGAGTACTATGGAACCTTTTGAATGTTCCTGAATCTAAATGAGACACTTCTATGACCCTTTGAATCATATGAATCGTATTACAAACACTTGTTGATATTATGGAATGATTATAGTATTTTTTTTATTTGTTCACAACGACATAACTGTGTCACAATGGCCTCCACCCTATATATATTATCTATATATATCTCTATATTATATGTATATATATCATATATCTAATATATATATCATATATGATATATATTGATCGTTCCTCAGAGTACCTATGAGATTTCCAGCGTACCCAACTGTGAATGGATCATTCACATATTTTGAAATAGACATGTATAAACCAAAACATGAAGACTTTTTTTTCAAAAGGAGCAACACTAAATCTTGTGAATGGTAAAAAAAACAACAGCATCATTGAATGGTCATTCACACCATCATGGTGTCAGAATGACTTCACATGGTGTGTAAGGTCATCACACCAATTTCACATGGTGTCAACGATGACCATATCACTGGCATGACCATTCACTAAATAGCACTGAGCTATTCACATAATTTTTAAAGGACCAGAAAGTGTGAATGTATGTAAAATTCATATATCAGTGTCTCACCTTAATTTAAACATGGTTATGAGAAAAAAACTTAAAAAAAGTTTTTTTAAGGTTGGTACATTCTGTTGCACTGATTCTAAGAGTTACTTTTTTGCACCGCATTATATCTATCTCTGTATGTATGTATGTATGATGTATGTATGTATGTATGTATGTATGTATGTTATGTATGTCTGTATGTATGTATGTATGTATGTATGTATGTATGTATGTTTTATGTATTGTATTTATGTATGTATGTATGTATGTCTGTATGTCTGTATGTATGTATGTATGTTATGTATGTATGTATGTATGTATGTATGTATGTATGTATGTATGTATGTATGTATGTATGTATGTATGTATGTATGTATGTATGTATGTATGTATGTATGTATGTATGTATGTATGTATGTATGTATGTATGTATGTATGTATGTATGTATGTATGTATGTATGTATGTATGTATGTATGTATGTATGTATGTATGTATGTATGTATGTATGTATGAATGACTGGATTCAAATTTGTGTACGAATTGTGCATTTAAGAAAATTTGTGCATTTGATGTTCAAATTTGTGTATTTAGTTTATAATTTAATGAATATAATTTTTGAATGTAATTTTAGTGTTAGATTATGATATTTATTAATATTTAAGACTAACAATGGTTTTAAGTAAAATTTTTAATTTTTAAATTTGTGAATTTTGGAGTGGTTCTCACGTTCTCACGGTAACAAGGGTTCTTATCGGAACCCAACCCTATATATATATAGTCAGGTTCTATGGGGCGCCATATGCATCGGGAACAAAAAAAGAACCAACCACAACCATTAGATTAAATAATCATTGGTGCATCCGCGATGCACATAATTGTTATGCATAGGGTATTTTGGGAAAAATAATATATCTAATCAAATAAAATTTACTTTTACATTAATTAGATATTCAATCAAAATAACCAAACAATAAATGCTAAATTAAATTAATTGATACACTTTCAAAATTACAAAATTTAAACAAATCCAAAAAAGATGATTTGATGTGGATGCATCTAATGTAAATTTTTCAATTCGTGATGCGTCTCGGATGATTTCATCATCATCTTCGGCCAGATTCATCATTTTTCATCGTCCCATCATCATGCATCTTCATCCAATTCATCGGATTCAACTTCAAATATGATGCATCTTCATCAACTTCATCGGATTCATCTTCAAACACGATGCATTTCAGATTCATCATCAAACATCTTCATCAGATTTATCATCAAACATTATGCATTTGCATCGAATTCATTTTCAAACACGATTCATTTTCATAAACACGAAGCATCTGATTCGTCTCCATAAACATTGGATAAACACGATGCATCAGATTCATTTTCAAACGTGCATATCAACCCCGTCAGAACTCTTACACCGTTAGAACTCCGGCACCATCGACACCCTACGTAACGACAACCCTGTCAGAACTCCGTCAGCATCTTCAAACTGTCAGAACTCCGTCAGCATCTTCAAACTGTCAGAACTCCGACACCATTGAAACCGTCAGAACTCCGATAGCATCTTCAAACCGACAACCCCGTCAGAACTCCGACACCATCGACACCCTACGTAACGACTGCATCACATGACTAAAGAGGGAGGGAGAAGGTGGTCGTCGGTAGGCGTGAGCAACGGGTACCATTTCTCGAACCCGAACCGGTACCGGTACCAAACGATACTGAATTAATATATTCGGTTCGGTATTCAGTTTTTAAATTAGCTAAAATTCGGTATTCGGTATTCTCGGTTAGGTATTCAGTTTTTAAATTAGCTAGAATTCGGTATTCGGAACCGAACCGACACCATATAAAATTACACGGTTTGGTATTCGGTTCTTTCAAAACCAATAATTCGGTTTCGGTATTTTCGGGATCGGTACCGGTTCGGTACGGTCCGGTACCGAGCTCACCCCTAGCCGTTGGAGCCAATAAAGAGGGAGGGAGAAGGTGGCCGTCGGAACCAATAAAGATGGAGGGAGAAGGTGGCCGCCGATGACTAAAGAGGGAGGGAGTAAAGCGAGAGTGGGAGAAGAGAGAAAGGAGGAGAAATTAAAGGGAAAATTGTTAATTTTATGATTTAATTACCTAAATTAATTCATTCTACTTTAAAAGTTTCGAAAATATATTTTAATTATAATTTAAATGTTTTGCATTTTAAAACGCCCTTAATGCATTCTTGGTTCCCGATGCATATGGTGCCCCATAGATTCCAGCGTACCCTAATGTGAATGATCATTAGGTACGCTGATGAACCTGATTATAATGATGCATCACGTGAGAATTTGATGCATCACGTGGAAATAATGATGCATCACGGGGGAATTGGGATGCAATTATGGTGGTGCATGGAGGTTCTTCAAGGTTCTTCGATGCATGAAGGTTCCCCATTGAACCAACCTATATATATATATATATATATATATATATATATATATATATATACTAAGGATCTTTTGTGAACACTTTATTCGTTGTGAACATTGTGAACAACCATAAAATAGCTTCTGAATCTTATAAATCTTGTTGAAAATAGTACTGGACTCTTCTATTAACCTATTAATACTATTGGATCCTTTGGATCTTATTGAATCCTATGAATTTGTCGAATCTTATGAATCTTGTTGCATCCTATGCATCTTGTTATAAAAACTACGTACTATGAACCTTTTAAATGTTCTGAATCTTAAATAGACACTTCTATGAACCTTTTGAATCATATGAATCATATTACAAACACTTGTTGATATATATGAATGATTATATGTATTTTTTTTATCTGTTCACAACGTGCACAACGAATAACTTGTTCACAATGGATCCCATCCCTATATATATATATATATATATATATATATATATATATATATATATATATATATATATATATATATATATATATATATATATATATATATATATATATATATTAAAGCACCATTTAATAATAAATGCTATGAACACCAATAAAAATTGAACATATCAACATCAACTAAATTCTTTTCATGTTAATGATAACTTATTTGCATACTTTAAATGTGATCGATCAATTTAATGAATTTTGTGTATATTGAAGCTTTTGAATGCAATGAACCAAATAAAACTTATATATATAAAAGCATGAAAATGTAATGAATGTAATGAATCTTTTATATATATATATGTATGTGTGTGTGTGTATTAAATCTTATGAATGCAAAAAATTCACTGAAAATTTAATTCTATATATTCAAAGCTTGAATATATAAAAATTTGTGTATTATTTCGATTGGTGCTAATCAATACTTAAGTATAAATGATGCTCAAAGGATTCTTAATATATATATATATATATATATATATATATATATATATATATATATATATATATATATATATATATATATATATATATATATATATATATATATATATATATATATAGTTTGCCAGGACGAAACGTACATGTGTGCAGCTCGATTTCAACGTACTATTAATAGAAGTTCAAGAATCGATGCCTTTTGAAAAGAGACCACATGCAAGAAACACATATAGATGTAATAATAATCACCGGTCGGAAAGCATTCAACAACAAAGAACCTAACTACAATTAAGAAACTGATGAATTCAATACAAACACGTCTGTCTCTCAAATAACATATATATACAGGGACGAATTGAAACATAAAGCAAAATGCAACAAAAATAATTAAGATGATATATTACTTATTTTACATTAATGATTCTTCATCATATATATCTTGATATATATATCACCTTCACCACTGCTTCTTAATTCATTCCAACCATCAAAAGTGCACTATATATTGCTTGGTTAGGTTGACTTATCTAAAATAGGCCCCATTCCTTTTTTAGTGCCCTTTTGCTTCTTCACATTCAGTTAACAGAATACCATTTTTTTTAGGTGCTAAATATGCTCTTCTTCATTCAAGTCGATCTGCCACAATTTGTGGTCCAAAGAAACATATATGCAGTCTAAAACAAATAAAATGGTCCCAAAATGTGACACCCTTGCCACATTAACCACCAATTACAATTCACCCAGGATTAATCACCAACAAACAGATAACATAATGATCTGATAGCTTAATAATAGTGCGGAAGCAAAATACACAAATAAAAGTATTACAACAGAGTCTAACACCCTACGGTGCTACAAAGGTTACACGTCTAAGTCTACCAACTCAAATTAATACATTATCCCAAATTCATTACAACAAAATTTTCATAAACCAAATACCAAAGTAAACGGTAGAAATCTTCAAATACTTCAATAGATTTCCTAGCTAGATGGTCCAGCTGTAGACTTCCCTTTTCCTGTAAAAATTCAACAACTAAAAGGTAAGCGAATGCTTAGTGAATACCAGATGATTTTCACACATTCTACAAATCTTTATGATGCCCCCAGAGTATCCACGGTAACACATACCGTATACTCCACACGTATCCAAGATACGCAAACCTAAGCCGCAGCTCCTTCGAGCTGACACTCGGCATAAGAAAAACCAACCATCTGAGGCAGACATTACATCGGGGATGACTTACTGTCTATCCTGACCACAGAGGTGTCAAACTCTTGGTCATATAGCACAATAACATCAGAGTACAGATGCGACCACGCAGGTCCATCGAAAGGATGCACAACAAATGAACGGACATGCAACAAATATGAATGTGCATCAACATAAACGCATGTTAGTAGAATGCCAAACGAACATGAAACAACAGGCCTCAGCAGGCAATGCAAACATAAAGCAGATGCAGACATGTTAAAAATCAAAGGTACTCACAGTGGGTGCGTTATTAATCTTTTAGCAATATTATTTCTTCTCGGAATTTCAACCGGATCCACAAAGTACCCCACTGTGGGTTAAACAACACCACAAGGGACCTGTTAATTCAGTTGTAACAGCACATCGTGTCAATAACTTGTTTAATCTCATAAAATTTAATTTTATAATTATTGCAAAATTTGGTCCCAGTTTCGGATCTATGTCCGAATTCAGACCCCAGTTCGGATCCCACATATTTCTCAATTCGGTTCACGTATATATGTAAGTCCCAATTCGGACCCTTTGTAAATTCGAACCATTTATTAGATTCGAACCACATGCTAACTTCGGACCATATCCGAATTCGGTCCCCAACCGAATTCGGACCACATCCGAAATTCAAACACTTAGAATATTTTTGCCATTTTTTGATTGTTTCCATTTCGGATCATAAGCCATTTCGGATTATATTACAAGTTCGGGCTCATCCGAATTCGGTCTACAACCGAATTCGGACCCCCATCCAAGTTCCAATACTTAGAAATATTTTGATATATTAATTTTTCCAGAAATCCGGGCCTCATCCGAATTCGGACCAGATCCGAGTTCATCTCGGATCCGAATTCGGATCCCACCCCATTCGAATTTGTTCTAAGTCTGTATCCTTCGAGTTTGTTCTTGCAGTTTATAAAATTTCCAGATTTAATTCTAAGTCATTTCCATACTTATTCAATACATGAAATAAATTATACCAACTAAAATACACTTAATTTCAACCACTTTAACACTAACATTATCATATTTTCATACCAATTTACATCCTTTTTAACCCTTTTCATCTTGTTCCATTCCGTCGAACACACACACACTAAAACACACACAAAATCCTCAAATCCATACTTTTAGTGCGAATCAGGAGCTGAAATTTTGTACATAGCATCTTATATACTAGATTTAAACTAATCCACAATAACATCATACATGCATCCATGTTTGAATCTCCAAATCTAATTTTTGGTTCATATAAAAACCGAACCAAATGTTCCCAAAAATCAAATTTTAAAGAGATATTTACCTTAATTCGATGATTGCAGATGTTATAATTCCTTCCTAGCAATCTTGTTTCAGATTTTCAGCTTCCAATTCCAAGTTTTGATGTTCTTCGATTGTAGAGAGAGAGAGAGAGAGATAGAGCTTAGTGAGAGAGTGGGAAGATGGTGAAATGAAATGAAATAAGGATTTTTTTTTTCCTTTTTATTTCCTTCTTTCAAATCTTGGCACATCACACCCCTCTTCTTATCCGGTTCCATTAAATACTGATTTTTATAAAATAAAAGAGTTCTATCTTTTATTCATCATCACTAACATTTTTAATAATCATACTAAATAACTAGAAGTTGAAATTCTTAAATTTCTTAATTTCCTAAAATAGCAATCAACTTTAATCATCCAGATACATAATCATATTTCGTAATCCAACTTAATTATCTTTAATTACAAAATATCCAACCAATTAATCTAAATTACAATAATTTAGAATTTAGGATGTTACACAAAATTAGTAGCATATATATATATATATATATATATATATATATATATATATATATATATATATATATATAGGGGTGGGTTCAACGGAGAACCTTATGCATCGAAGAACCTTGGAGAACCACGATGCATCGCTAGAAAAACTGAAATGCATCACGTAGAAATCGATGCATCACGCGGGAATTTGATGCATCACGTGGAAATAATTTAGAAATCGATGCATCACGCGGGGATTTGATGCACCACGTGGAAATAATGATGCATTACGGGGGAATTGTGATGCATTTGTGGTGGTGCATTGAGGTTCTTCAAGGTTCTTCGATGCATGAAGGTTCTCCATTGAACCCACCTCTATATATATATATATATATATATATATATATATATATATGTATGTATGTATGTATGTATGTATGTATGTATGTATGTATGTATGTATGTATGTATGTATGTATGTATGTATGTATGTATGTATGGTTGGGTTCCAGTTGAACTCCTTAGTTCCGTGAAAACGTTAAAACCACTTCAAAATTTATGAATTTATTGCATAAAACTATGCATTTGATTCTAAAATTTATACATTTCATAAATTTATGCATTTCATATAAATTAATATTTACGCATATCATGATTGAGAACATTTTTTATGAAGATGAATTGAAGATGATGCAGAACTTTTTTTATGAAGATGATGTGTAACGTTTTCAATGAAATAGTTGTGATGCATTGTCATTTTTGTTGATGAACCACTGATCGATACATCATTACTTTAGGTGATGAACTATTAATGCATTGTCTTTTTGGTCGGTGAAGGTGACGAAGATGAAGATGAAAGTCATATGAATTTGTTTAAAAAAAAATTTTAATTCTGAAAATGTATTATATAAATCTATTTAGCATTTAATGTCTAATTAATGTATGAATATTTCATTAATATAAAATAAGAATCTATTTTACCGGATTTATTGTTTCATCACACCATTTCGCATCTATTTTTATATTGCAACTTGAGGCACCATATATCAGCAGTTGTGCATCGAAAACGACTCTCCTTGTAGTGCACTTAGATCGATATCCTTATATATGGTGTACAATGAGACCTAGCTAAGAATTAAATACAAACATCACCATGTAGTTTAGACTTAATTAATTCTCAACATTCCCCCTAATTCTAAACTAGCTATACATCCATCTTCCATGAGCCTTTTAAAAAAATACTTCAAGCATCATCCATATATCATCAATTTCTCTGACTGACCTATGGAATATGTCATCCACACGCATACACGTACACTTTCTTGTGTCTTTCACAAAGATCATCACGTACACTCACCATCTGTACACCATGCATCAATGCATCATCATCTTTGAAATAGAAACTTGGTTGGAAAAGACAAATTTGTTCAATCGATCCACTAAGGATCCAAGAGTAGGTTGTAGTTTTCACTAAGAACAAACAAAACAATCCTTCTCTTCTCTTTTTTTCGAACACTGCATTAATTAACGTTTTGCAGTAAAACAATGTTGCAGTAGATTAACACTTCAATCACCAAGACTTCAAAATCAGAAAGATGTAATCGATCCACCAGGGATCATAGAAAAATATGCTGTTTTCATTAAGAAGAAACTCAACACCACGTTGTGGAACAAAATTAGAGGAGGTGTGGAATATTTCAGAAATGCATACAAAGGTACCCGCCAAGCAACACGGTCGATTCCATCTCCATGTAGTATGTAGAGATTTTGAGGTAATCAAAATGAAGGAGTCGGAAAGTAAAGTTCTCTAGCTAACTACATCATGTAATTATAAGAACATTGGAGTAGTACATGAACAAGGAGTCAAAACTTGGATGACGTTGAGGATGTAAATTTCAGTCACTTTCTAATAACAATTATTGTCGGGATTGATTCATAAATGTCATTATAGGATAATACGCAAGATCAAGACTATGGATATATGTGGTTGTATATAATGTTTGAGAGCCCTTCAAAGTGTTTATGCAAGCCCATGAAATTTTTCCTCATATTCACATCAATATAAGTGATACAACACTAGAAATAGCAGTTTCTAGTCAAAATTAAACAGAAAATCAAGCATGGTGTGCTCTATATTTTGTTAACAAACAACAATTGCCGGTGGTAAAACAAGCATGACATGGTTTTTTTTTTTAAAATGACCACCATAAGAGGGTGATTCCCCTGCGTCGCTATATATGAACCTCGCAAGGGGATGCAATTCCCTTAACCCTTGCATTACACAAGGGTTGGGATTATATATGATGTAACTTGTATATATGAGTGTGTATAAGGTACTTTCAAAGTTCAAACTTGTTTTAATACAAACCAACTAAATCTTTAATGGTCAACTGGTCAAGATGATAACACAATAAAGGTGCAAACAATTGTTATTTAACTAAAAAGAAGTGGCGACGCTTAGAAATAATATAGAGGGGATGCCGATCGATGGTCTTGCAAGTTCTTTTGAGGCTCACAAACAAAGAAAAAAGAAGCAATAGGTTATATGTGTGTGTGTATAAAGTGCTCGAGTAGATGACGAGTTGGTGACAACCATGCATGCATAGAGGTCATGACTTTAATAACGGTGATGCGCGCACAATATGAAAACAAAGAAAACAGCAACATGCAATAATTCAGGTGCTATATATATAGAGGATATATATGTGGTCGTAACGTGAATGAGGTGGTCCATTGATCAAGTAGCTAGCTAGGTACAATTAATATATATTGTAAAATGTGATAACTGTGACAAGTCTAGTATATGGTCACGTACAGGATAAACAAGCAATATTAATATTGGTCTAATAATACTTAGCGCCCTTTTTGTGATTCATCATGCATACCGCATACGTTTACCTTGGTTGTCAAAATTCTATGTTGCTATATATGTTGATTTAATACCAAATGGAAGAGAAACTTATATATGTTTAATAGCTTGCATGTAAATACATTATTAATTAATTGTTGGTACTTGTTTGAAAGGACATATACACATCGTTACTATAACTATAAATGGACGCACTCTTATAATTTAAGTTACAAGTTAAACAAGAATTACCTTATCTTTTAGAAATATCGATCTAAAGATACTTTAGATTGTTTCAGGGCCGTCTCAAAGATTTTGGAGGCCCTGGACAATAACTATAAAAGATGCCCTATAAACTTCACTAATACAATAAAAATTATTATAAACATCTAAAAAAATTTAAAACGACTAAAATTTTTGTACATATGATTTATTTGTGGAATCGTGCCATCCTCCTAGCATTCTGGGAAGCAAAATTATTGATCAAATCTTCATAATCGACATTCTCCAACATATTGTTCTCGATTGCTATCATTGCTAGTCCATTAAGTCTTTCTTGTGCCATTGTTGACCGCAAGTACGACTTCACCAACTTTAGCTTTGAAAAACTTCTTTCTGCAGATGCAACAGTTACAGGAATAGTCAACAATACTCTATATGCAATGCTAGCATTAGGAAAACAATCGATACGTTTTAAATGTTTTAAAATATCCAATGGTCCCATTTTTTCATCAGGCAATATAATGGTAAACAACTTTAATTCTATATAAAGATCAGTTGCATCAATATCGGAATTTTCATTACTTTTAAGTGCAACTTCAAGACGAGTACAACATTTTTAAGACTATTATCATCAATTGACTTCAATCTATCAGATGTAAATAAGAAACCAAAAATATTTTCATACTCTTGATATTGCTCAAATCTTGTTCTAAGAGAGGAAATTGCTTGATCAACAATATATAAGAAATAATTGACTCTAAATGACTCTTCAACAGAAAATGAAGTTTCTTGATTATTTGAATTCTCGTCAAATTGTTTTTTTCTACGAATTACACGTTTTTTAGGAAACACGGGATCAATATCCATTTCAATAGCAATTTGTTTAGCAACTTCAATTGCATTAGAATAACCCGTGTCTCTAAACTTCTCAAAAAAAGAAATCAAACCTTTCACTTCTACAATAGCAACATCAACAACCATATCTTTGGATTGTAACTTTTTACTTACTAAATTTACTACATGTAACATCTCATACCAAATTATTATTGCTACTAAAAACTCAAAATCACCTAGTTCATTAGTTGCTAAAGATTTAGCTTCACTTTTAATTTTAGGATCATTGTCATTATCTGAAACTTGAAGTAAAGCTTCTCTTATTTCTACAAGTTGAAATCTAATAGCTTTTACGCTATCTACACGACTCTCCCAACGTGTTGTGGACAATGATTTAAGTGTTAGTCCTTTAACATTATCTTTTAAAATTTGCCACCTGTTAGTGGAATTAGCAAAGATTGTATAAATACGTTGTACAATTCCAAAAAAGTCTCTAGCCTTACCACAAGTATTAGCCATGTCACATAATGTAAGATTAAGGCTATGACAACCACATGAAGTATAAAAAGCTCTAGGATTTATATCTAAAAATCTTTTTTGTACTCCTTTATGTTTTCCTTTCATATTTGATCCGTTATCATATCCTTGACCACACATATCATCTATATTAAGATCTAAAGACTTCAATTCTTGTTGTGTAACATTAAAAAGTCCTTGGCCGGTGGTATCATCAACATTTAAAAATCCTAAAAAGCATTCCTCAACACTAACACATTTGGAAGAAACATTCACATATCTTAATATCATTGTCATTTGTTCTTGATGGCTAGTATCGGGTGTACAATCAAGTATCAAAGAAAAATATTTTGCTTGCTTTATTTTTTCAATGATTTGTGTTTTAATAGAACGAGCAAGTAAAAGTATTAACTCATTTTGAATCGTATGACCAAGATAATGAATATGTGTTTCGTTGCTTATGATACGACGCACATGCTCTTTAATTACCGGGTCAAACTCTTCCAATGCCTCAATCAAACCCAAAAAGTTCCCATTACTATTTTGATACAACCTTTCATTTGAACCACGAAAAGCTAAATTATTTTTAGCAAGAAACTTTACAATTGAAATAATTCTGAATAAAACTTTTTTCCAATGATCTCTTTCTTTTTCAAATTGTTCTTGAGCTACTTTATCAATTGTTTCATTTTTTTTTACTCTTTCTCGCATGTCAAACCAACTAGTCATATTTGTGACATGTTCTAAACTTGTTTCATGCTCCTTAAGTCTAGTACCAACATGTTTCCAATCCCCAAAACCCTCATTAGCTAATTGGCCTTTTGCAAGCCCTTTTTTAAGTATTTTACAACAAAAACAAAAAACTTTATCAAGATGTTTTGAATATACTAGCCATTCTCTATCACACTTTTCATTATTTGGAAGAAATCTAGTATATAAAGCAGAAGAAAATCTCCTAGAAAATTTATCTTTCGGACCCTTTTCAATAGACATATCTCTTTTAGGACCTTCTACTACTAACACTTTAATCATATCGGTACTTAAGTTATTCCAACATCTTGGATCAAATATATCAATATCAAAACTAGCATCTTCAATTTTAGTTTCACTAGTGTCAATAGTAGCCTCATCAACATTTGTATCATTTAGATTAACATTTGCATCATCAATATCAATAGTAGCCTGATTAACATTTGTACCATTAAGATTAACATTTGCATCATCAATATCAATATTAGCATCATCAACATTTGTACCATTAAGATTAACATTTGCATCATCAATATCAATGATGGACCCAGTCGTATGAGTATCAAAAATAACCCAAAAACACTATATAGATAGGGTAAGTGGGATCGAATCCACAGGGAATGTTAGGTTGTTAAACTAGTTTAGAGCACTGTTTGGATTGAGTTTGAAATCATTTGTTTTGAGTTAATTTCCTATCGTAAATTACTATTGTTGCAATGCCACACACAAGAATTGAATTAAAGAAGTTTCACTGGAAGAAAGAGGGTGTTTGCTCTCTCGTTATACATACTATGGCAATTCAGAATGTTATGGATTCCATTTACATGAATTGATACGAATTTGCAACTTATGCTCCAAAACAACGTATACCACTCTATTGACTGTCTTCCTCCCCTATAGAGAGTGGGCACAACCAATGACATGGATATCAACCATTTCAGATACACTCACTGTTCATTCACATTTATTCATGCAAATATAATCCCTTTTACAGTTTCCATATAAATGAATTGGTTTTCACAACAAATACTCTTAAGACGAAGTATGCGCCGTCTATTAATTGTCTTCCCCATATTAATGAGCCGGCACAACTAATGATATCACTATACCCCGTTATATACAGTACCCATTGATTACAACCATTCATTCACATGCGTGTTTCACAACTAATGTTCTTAAGACAGCGTATGCAACTTCTATTAATTGTCTTTCCCTTCGTCACAGAGTTAGCACAACCAATGATATCACTATACACTGTTACATACAACCCTCGTTGTTCAACACACATTCATTCACAAATAAGATCCACAACCCCTTTAAGCGCAATTGGAAACTGAAATTTAATCAAACATTCATTCAAACCATAGTGTGCAAACTAAAGAACAAACACCACAAAGTATTTAGCCAAGCATAGCTTGGATTAACTTACTAACAATGTCAAACATAGATGAAAACATTAAAGCTACCGATAATGTGTAAATACGATCGATCGGATGCCAATGCTTGATCTTCGTTTGATTCCTGTTGCTTTTCTCCCCTGATTTTTCTCCCAAAATCGCACCTTTGTGTGTGTGAAACTGCCAAAATGCGAACCCCTTTGAAAATGGTAACTGCCTCCCTCAAAAACTGCAGGTTTCGCCACATTTCCGCACCAGCGTCGCCCCCGGCGTCTGGGACGCTGGCTAGGACGCTCAGACTCTGTTTCAGGGAGTTTTGGGCGTTTCCTGGGCGTCTGGGACGCTGGCTAGGACGCCCTGCACGAAATTCCCCTTTCAAGCTGCTATTTCCTTTACTTTCTTGCCAAGCAACTGAAAACACAAAAACCTACATTAGCAGTACCAATTATCTCATATTTACACACTAAAACATAACAAAAACACATGAAAATAACAGTGATTATATCACTGATCAATCAATATTAGCATCATCAACATTAACATTAGTATCATCAATATCGATATTAATATTAGCATTGTTAAGATTCATATCATTAAGATTAATATTAGCATGATCAACATTAGACTTATTTTTAAAGAACTTATCAAGAGCCCCACTTTGAGACTTAACAAGCTCTTCAATTCGTTTTTTCTTTTTACGTTTTTCATACCCAGACTCGTGTTTTCTCATCCTAAAAGAGATAAAACGATTGGTAAAAGATTGAAATAATGAAAAGATACAACCTGAGGGCCTCTGTCCACAGTCCACTGTCCGGTGCTAGCAACTAGTCTCGGCCTCTGTCGCTTCTGTTTGATCCGAATCAACAAGCCAAATAGCCAATAGAAGTATAATCAACAGTTCAACACTTCAAGTCTTCAACATTCAACAGGTAGGCAGGTAGCAGAAATCAATAATTGACCAGAAAATTTTCAGAAGAAAGAAATCAAATCAGATTTCTTATTCAAAATTCAATAGATTTCTGAATATTTTCAGAAGAAATCAAAGAAAGAAATCAAAGAAATCAAGTCTTCAACATTCAACAGGTAGCCAAATAGCCAATAGATTTCTGAAAATTCCGAATAAGAAAATTTCTTATTCAAAATTCAAATCAGAATATTTCTAATTTCTGAAATCAAATCACTAAATGTCTAAACAGATTGTAGAAGACTAGAAAGCTTTCGTTTTTCGTATATCAGTTATCAGTATAAAAGTATATGACCAAACTTTGTCAAATACTCAAATATAAGAATGATGGAATGAAATTGAAAAAAAAAACGTTACAGCGTTTACCATTGCGATTTCAGATTTGCGAGGGCCGAGGAGGCGGTCTGCGATGCGATACCGTCGAGGCGAGAAGGGGAGGAGACGAGGAGGCGGAGACGCCTCGTGGATCTCAAAAGACGGCGGCGTTTGACTTCTCCTCTCCATTTTCGGCTTTTCGCACAATCGCACTACAAGTCTACAACCCTGATTCTGAACCCTGAAATTGATTTTTTGAACGATGAAGTGATGAAGCCGGCGCAGGTCTGAGATGTCTTGTGCTACTGCTGGGCTTATTTTTGAAATATGGATACCCTAAAAAAATTTTTTTTTGAGGCCCTAATCAAAACTGGGCCCTGGGCAAAGGCCCACTTAGCCCCCCTCTATCACCGGGCCTGGATTGTTTAATTTAATTTGTTAAGTGAAATAGATTTTTAGGTAATTATCTTAATTATTTAATTATTAAGAATGAATTGTAAGGAATTGAAGCTTTAGGTTAAATTACATGAAATAATGCTAATTAAAATATATTGTTCAAAGATGCTCTTATTCCTTGTAGATATTGGAGATCGAGACTGGCTATATATACTCCATCCATATATATATTATGTGTTGTTTTTGGTATCATATCCTATTCGAATATCAAATAATTAAAACGACTGGCTGCTATTATTTTAGATTTATTGTTCAATTCCTTGTTGTTTATGTACCAATCTCTCTCTCTCCTCTCTCTATACGATTGATATATACATATATGCTCCTCGATCCCTAGCAGGCCTCCGCATTCAGCCCAAAGTTCTGCTCAAAAGACCAGCTTCTGAACCATCCATATTTTTACTTTTTAATCTACACATCTCTATCTCTTTTTTATCATATATTTAATTTTTTTTCAGCAAATTAATATATCAAGCACTCCTACCTCTGCCTATGCACAAACTCCAATGGGACTTATCTTCACAATTATTAGTTAGTTCAACACTACTTCAACTTCAATATATGTATGTAGACATAATTTGGTACCTTATTCAACTTCCTGCTACTGTTCAAAAAGCACCCAACTTAACTGACTCAAGCAGTGTTTCAGCACTAACCTTAAAGTGGGTTTAATTTACTCCTTTTTATTGTTTTTCCTTTTGGCAATTAGTACGTAGGTAGCACGTATGTACCTGGCCTAGCTAGTTATAAAACCTTATAAGTTTCACCAATTTATTGTACAGATCGATTGCATCAAAGTAAGACAAGTTAAATGGAGACTGGCTAGCTATATATATATATATATATATATATATATGTTATGGTCCTCTAGTATCTTGTTGTTCCTTGTAAAATAGGTATAGTAGGTGCAGTGTTCCATTGGAAAACTGCTTCGATCTTGTTGTTCGGAAGCTAGATATGAATTAATTCAAGTCTCATATATAGTTTTTCTACCTGGGTTTCCCCAAACACTTCAAAGTAACAAAAGCATGGCTGCACCTGCACCATTGCCATCTGCTGATGATCATGTCTTTGTACATGATGATCATCAGTTGCACCTCAGTCTTGAGGACCGTCAGCGCATCACTGAAAGAACCAAATGGGTTCTTGATTCACCTGATCCTCCTGGTTTTCGCCAAGAGATTCTTGGCTCCATCAGAAACACAGTTTTTGCACGGAAAAACCACAAGCTCGGTTCCTCCTCTCAACCTGCTTTGGCTTATGTAATGGCGTTTCTGCGTTCTGTGTTCCCGATACTTACATGGGCTAGGGACTACAAGGTTTCTATGTTCAAGAATGATTTGCTTTCAGGCTTAACCCTTGCTAGCCTATGCATACCCCAGGTACGTACTATATATATATATATATATGTATTTCTTGACCAATTCGATCAATTAAAATGTACGTACACTAGCCAACTAACAATTCAGGAATTAATCTTAATTTTTACATATTCCCTAGCTACCTCGATCAATTAATCTTGTTTTTTCCATCTATATATCTCTTTTCACTAACATAGGAATGAAGTTTTGCAGAGTATTGGGTACGCAGCTTTAGCCCAACTTAATCCTCAATATGGCCTATGTAAGTCTTCAAAATTAAATCCAAGTTAGTATATATGGCCGGGGAGTTAATTTCTTATTTAATTTACTAGCTTTCGATCTCTGAATATATATATATATATAGACACTAGTGTGGTACCTCCTTTGATATATTCAAGTATGGGGACTTCACGAGAGTTAGCCATCGGTCCGGTAGCAGTGGTTTCGCTCTTGATATCTGCCATGGTGTCGAAAGTAATAAATCCTAGTGTTGATCCTGTATCCTACACTAAGCTTGTGTTCACCGTCACCTTCTTCACCGGCATATTTCAAGCTCTCTTCGGATTGTTCAGGTATATAATTGATGTATGTATTACGTGTTATCTTTTTAATTTAAAACATTTTGCAACCATTGAAAATAATAAAACAGACTAGTTATAAATTAATAAAAGGCCAGCGAGGATCTAAAAGTACCCATAAGATAGAAACTATGACAATTACATCACATGTTTAAAATAGATTTATAATGATCGGTACTTTCCCTTTTGGTGTAGACGTTAACACTTAATTAGACTACCACTTGGATTAATCAGGAAATTTCATGTATATTATAAAAATTTTATATTTAAAAATAAAATTTAAACTATATCTATTCGTATTTGATAAAATCTATTTCGAATTCAAATCAAATCCAATGAAATCTAATACTTTAATAACTTATTAATTATAATATAATAAAATTTTACAACAATATAAAAAATAATTACTAATTATATATTTTTAAAAATATAAAAAACTAATACGTCATGATGATTAATAATAATAACATTCTTATATACTTATGTTATAAAAATAACATTTCTATCTTTACCTTTTAAAAAATTATACTTTATATAAACAACAATATATTAAAAATTTCTGCGTAATACGCGGGTAATAAACTAGTAACAAATTAATTAAGCTAGCTAGCTTGATTGGAATGAATTGAATAAATTGGTGTTAAATAGTTAGAACTTGTTAAATAATAATTAATAGGTAATTAACGACTAATCAAATAATAATTAATAAACACTAATATTGATCCAAATAAGAAGATATAATTTTCCCACATAAATAATAAAAACAAAGTACAAATGAATAAACTAAACTTTTATTTGTTTCACTTGGATTTTATATATAGGTTTTATATCATTTTAATTTCAACTTAATTTATCCTAAAATCTAAATTAGTTTTTATAATTAATAAAGTGTCGCAAAAAATATGAAATCATCAGATCAAAACGCCCAGTGACGAGGGTGGCGACATACGAGGATCTAACCTCGACCTTTTATACTGGCTGAGACGGGCCTAGCGTGCCTTATAACTCATATTTAACTACTTTTAGTGCATCTATACTATAAAAAGCTTGTTTAACTTGCAATCCCAACATGTAATAAACTTTTTCTTTCTCGGCTGCTAATTTTTTGTTAGCGCCTTTTGAAAAATCCTTCATTGTTCAAAAAAAAAAAATGTGTACTTGTAGCTCCTTGCTAACCTTGTATCTATATATATATGAAAGGTATGCCTCATTGGAGATCGATCTTTGATTTGTCATGTTGGCTATATATATGGAGGGAGCGTAATTTCTTTTTTTCTTTATTAAATTCAATTCCGGATTAAAATATCTGTTTATGTACGTGTACGTAGGTTGGGTTTTCTTGTTGATTTTCTGTCGCAAGCCGCTATAGTAGGGTTCATGGCTGGTGCAGCCATTGTTATTGGCCTCCAACAGCTCAAAGGTTTGCTTGCCATCAGCCATTTCACCACAAAAACTGATGTTGTTTCTGTATTGATTGCTGTTGTTAAATCACTCCATACTTCAGTAAGTTTTTTTTATAATATCACAGTAAGTCCTTGTCTCGCCGGATCGATGACATATTAAATATAATTGTACGTTTCCCTTTTTACGTACAGTGGTCTCCTCAGAACTTCATCCTTGGATGTTCATTCCTCATCTTCATCTTAGTCACACGATTTATTGTAAGCAATTAACTCATAAATTCTACGTCTCGATCATATATAATTTTTAATTTTTAATACAATTTACGTATGTCTGTCATATATATTTGTTGATTTCTGGTAATTATATAAAATGTACATGCCTGCCTGCAGGGGAAGAAGAATAGAAAGTTATTCTGGTTACCAGCAATTGCTCCATTGGTATCAGTCATTCTGTCCACTATGATCGTCTACTTAACAAGAGCCGATGAACATGGAATCAAAATAATCAAACATGTGAAAGGAGGATTGAATCCTAGTTCATTTAACCAGTTGCAGTTCAACAGTCCACACCTTAGAGAGTCCATCAAAATGGGGCTCGTTTGCGCCATCATTGCTCTAACGGTTCGCCTACCTATCTATCTCAACAATACATGCACTTTTTCCAATTAATAATATATTGGAATAAAAAGGACAATATATATATATTTTCATCCTACTACTTTTATCATATCAATGTACTCTTAATTAACTGTTGCAGGAAGCTGTGGCAGTTGGTCGGTCTTTTGCTACAATTAGAGGATATAACATGGATGGGAATAAAGAAATGATGGCTATAGGAGTCATGAACATTGCTGGATCTATGTCTTCTTGCTATGTTGCCACGGGTACGTAGTTTAATTAGTTAATTAATAAATATGTTGTAATTAACGTACATCAGCATCAAGTTAATTAAACTATATATATGTTAACCAACCTGTGCAGGTTCATTTTCACGTACGGCTGTCAACTTCAGCGCTGGCTGTCAAACGGCAGTATCTAATATAGTGATGGCTATCACGGTGCTTGTAATGCTACAACTGTTTACAGGGCTGTTGTACTACACACCAGTTGCTATACTATCCTCGATAATCTTGTCTGCACTCCCTGGATTGATCAACTATGACGAAGCTTACAATATTTGGAAGGTCGATAAATTAGACTTCTTGGCTTGTGCTGGAGCTTTCTTTGGAGTGTTATTTGCTTCGGTGGAGATCGGTCTCCTGGTCTCTGTAAGTTTTCCTCATATCTAACTAGCTAATTAATATATATGTTACATGATACTAAGGCACCCAACAATGTTGAGTTTTATGATGTATCTAAAACATTTAATATGGATTGAATCCGCAACGAAAATAATATTTATAATTAAAACCCCAAAACAGGGATTGTTGTATTCAAATGTACCATTACAACAAAAGAAGAAACAAAATTTATACCTATCCAATTAGGCACTTCCTTTGCTTTTAAATCTGAGTTTCAACCATAAGGGTATGGGTATCCTAAACCTTGCATGTTTTTTCAACTTGTTCATTTCCTTGGATAGATCCCGGTATTTGTGGAAGAACATTTCCGGCTGATGTAAGATTGACAACCTCAGATCAAACTTCCAAAGCAGGAGAGCCACTAATGGTATCCACATAAGAGCGGAATTCTTAAAAGTAAAGACACTCTTTTATTGTTTTTAGGGTGTGTTTGGTAGAGAGAATCAGGAGAGCCACTAATGGTACTCTGATCAGTTTCATGGTCTAAAAACTAAAGATTTTATCCTCATTTCTTTTCTTTTCAATTCTATCTACCAAACGCAACCTTAGTTCATTCTTTGTTATGAAAAGCCAAAACACTCAAGAGAGAGAGAGAGAGAACAAAGCTTTTAATGTTGATGGAATACAATGGATGAAAATTAACCTTTAAGTATATTTATTTAACCATTTCCTAGTTTAACTCAAACTCCTCAATCCAGCTTGATGCCAAACCCCGCAAGGGTGTTGGAGCCCGCACTCCTAAGCATAGCCCACAACATAAGGACAGTACGCTTGGCGTTTTAGAGCTTGACCCACAACACTTCCCATGGCTCAAGCGTTCAAAGGCACACCCTAGGGCTCTAGACGCCGCTAGCATCCAAGGGTGAGGCCTAAGAGGATGCTGACCCTTATGCTATGCAGTGCACTCATCGGCGCAAGCTGCATAACGTTCCATTTTTCTCCGATCAGTCACGTTCTAACTTTTACAATGTTGAATCAAAATCGTTTTATGATTATTCACAACAAATAATATGTTCACAAAAAATTCTCAGTCTATGTTTGGGTTCCGGTAAGTATCATTCTTACCGTAAGAACCCCTAAAATGTACAAATATTTATTGAAAATACACAAAATTTTACAAATATGATATAAAAAAGTTCACCAATTTCATGTCCAAAAATTTATGCTCTTTCTATATAAATTTAATACGAAAAAAATCCACAAATCTCATGTCAAGAAAATTGTGCAATGCTATGTAAATTTGTGCGTTTAGAGGTTCTTACGATAAGAACAGTATTTACTAGAACTCAACCATACATACATACATACATACATACATAAAAGAGTATTGGGTTAATGTGAAAAATGTCAACTTTATGAGAATGTAAGAATAATTGTTAAAAAATTAACAGTAACGTTTATTTTTTACGCTATTAAGTTTTAGAAACCTTAATAAGTAAGGTTTAGAAACCTAATGTTCATCAATCTTAGTAGAAACCTAATGTTCATCAATCTTAGTTGTTATGTTTATCAAACCTTAGCATTTAAAAATTGTTTTTTAGAAATTCAACTTTCATATCTTATTTATATCAAAAAATAATAGATTTTTAAAAAATTCTTGAAAGTCACATTTTAAATGTAAGATTTTAATTGTTAAACTTCTCACGAAGTTAAATTTTTAACCGAACCGGACCAAATCGTTTATGTTGAGGTCGGTTTTTAGTTCTTATAATTCGGCTTTCGGTTCCATCAGTCCAGTCCGGTTTTTTAATTTTTTTGTAAAACTTGAAAAATAATCAGAAGCGGAACAGACCTTTTTTTACTTTCGGACAGGTTCTCGGTTCTTAATTTTTGACATTTTCAGTCTTTTTTGAGTTCAAACCAGTTCCGAAACCGAGATCAGCCCTAAACCTTTAATCGGAGTAAAGTAATGATATCGACCAAACCAAATTTTGCTTGATATCATTAGTTCTCCGATAAATGTGTGCAAAATCAATTATTATTTATTAAAAGAGGGTGCCGGTCCCTTATGAAGGCGAAGGAACATCAACAGTGGAATATGTATAGTTGCTTCCATGATCATACATGTAAGGTTATCAATTTCTCGATCTTGTGACTGCATGTGGGATCCATTTCTAATGGAAACAAAATAGTTGACCACATTATCAAACTTGACTTTTTGGTCAACGATCGACAGTTCTGTTGTATAATCAATGGCATCTAGTGACCTTCTAATTCTAGCTAGTCCTTTCACATTGGAAAAACATTTATTAAAAAGGTTATGATTTTCCCTTTCTAATAAAATGATCAAGTTGATTTAGACGATCGATATCAGATGATCGATCATATGAGAAAGGATGTAAGTTGTGGATTAATTAATTGATGATTGGTTGTGTTCAGGTTGTTGTTTCGTTTGCTAAGATAATCCTTAATGCTCTACGACCTCGTGTACAAGAACTAGGGAGGCTTCCGGGAACAGATATCTTCTGTGAAGTTGATCAATATCCTGTGGCTAAAGCGGTTCCGGGTGTATTAATTATTCGACTCAATTCTGGCTTGCTTTGTTTTACAAATGCAAGTCCCCTCAGAGATAGGTATATTTAATTTGCACATTAATGAAATTTTCAATCAAGAAAAATGTATCATCATATTATATCTTTTTATTTCTAAATATAGTAATTAATGTTTGTTAGGATTTTGAAATGGGTAGCCGAAGAGAATGACAAAGAAGCTTCAAAAAGACCTATTAGTGGAATAATCCTCGACATGTCTAGTAAGTGACCTTAATCAAGCAAACTGCATTTCTTGATCAACAAATTGGGGACGCGTTAATTTATTCATGGACTAATACTTCTTCAATTGCGCGCAGGTGTGACGAACATTGATTATGCAGGAATTCTGGCATTGGAAGAGACTAACAAGAAGTTGCTTTCAGGAGGCATCAAAGTGAGATTCTATTCACCAACACAGAAATTAAAACAAATTTCAGTTTAGATTCTAAAGAGTTCATGTTACTAGTCCCCGGCCTGCTACCTATTTCAGTATAGAGCCTAAACAGAATATTACTTTCCATCTTCATTAATTATTGATATATAATTAATCAACACCTTATATGGTCTGACTTTAATTCTACAAGGAATTGAAGCAGAGTTTTACACAAAATTTGATACCTTATTTCAATTCAATTCAAAAGAAAATTAAAGAAAGCTTCACATTCTAATTTCTACAGTAGGTAAAGTGAATTTAAGTAATGCATGAGTGACACACTACAGAAATCCATACATGAATTAACTGATGATCACTAACTAATTTTATATATCTCACATTTGTATAATCGATAATGAAAGTTATGGTCGGGATGACATGTACTCATGTTTGGCTGCGCGCATGCAGTTAGCTATAGCGAGCCCAAGATGGCAAGTGATCCACAAGCTAAAAGTAGCAAAGTTCGTAGATAAAGTTGGAAGAGACTGCATCTTCCTCACTGTTTGTGAAGCCGTTGATTCCTTTGTTGGTTCCAAGTTCACCGGTCCTGGAAATTGTTGATCATGACTTGGGAACATGCATGCTGCATCCTTCAATGGCTAATTAAACTAATATGTAAGATTTGGACTTCAGTTAATTAATTATGTGAAAATCTGTTGGTTTATGTTGTGTTTGCTATTGATCAGTTTGAGTGAGTATATATATAAATAAGAACACAATGATATGATCGCGCGATGGGTATCTTAAATAAAGCACCCACGTACGTACCCTAGCTATGCATAATGTACATGTGTTCTTATTTTAATTGTGTTTATGAAGCTAGCAGGTGCATTGTACATGTGTTCCAAGAAATGTTTGAATATATTGTATGTCAATTCTACTTATATCTAGTAATTCTGTAATAAATTAACATTATAATATACTATTTAAACTCCATATTTCTAAGTATATAATTACTTAAACAAATTCTAATTAATTAATCCGCTATATTTAACTTGTTATAAAATTTCCAATCCTTCAGCTAAAATAATCCTTTCCTTGGTTATGACAAGAGATAGTCATCTAGATTTTGAGAAATTAAACTTTCAGACCAGCAAAATCGATCAATATTTCCAATATTTGGTCATACCCCATTCATTCTTCGTAACGTGCGTATCCAGAATTTATACCACATATGCATACCAAACTTAGTTAGTCGCGCGTGGTGTCAAAATGAACACGTACATGCGTTAGCCAAACCTTATACATATATAGTTAGGTCGACTGAGGTTGCAACTAATAATTAATCCCATGAATTATATATACAATTAAGGCGGCGTTTGGTTCACAGAATGTTTATTCCTGAAATAGAATCTGTCAAGGAATGGAATTCTGGAAGGAATAGAATCTGTCGGAATTGAAATGGAGGCGGGTGAAGATGAAGTCTACGATTTGGTTTTAAAACTGATAAATTATTTTGAATGGAATTTAAATTCCATGAAGGAAAATAGATTCATTCACAAGTGATGTTTTTTTTTTTTTAAAGGAATTTTCATTTCATTCCTTTTTACTACCAAACAGCACATCGGAATGGAATTTTCATTCCAATTCCATCAAATTCCATCAGATTCTGTGAACCAAGCGCCCCCTAAGTTTATCGATCACTACACTAATTATATAATTTTGAATTTAAGTATATCAAACTTAAACAACAATTAAAAGTAATTATTCTGTCATCTATATATCGCGTGCTTCAATTCGTTATTCTACGAATCATCACTTATTTATTTTTAATATATATTTGAAATTCTATTTTACCTGTTAAATAAATAAATAGGAAGGTATAATGATCATTCCAACATACAAAAGTCATTAACTATGATCATCCAAATCTGTAGTCTTCAAATTAATACACTATCATATATACCTCCAAGATATGATGTGATCAACTGAGTCATGTTCCCTAGCTAGCTAGCTACTTCCAGAGCTATACAATCGAATATATCATGTTTTTGGCTGTCGGGTTCGTATCAACAGATCTTCAATCCAATATAGTGTCGACCCGGCCATTTATTTTTACATCGGGTTCATATTCGATCACGTGATTTTCCCTAGTTTGTTGACCCATTTTGCCCTTTCGGTTTTCTTTTTCCAATACTAGCTTTGAATTTTTGTATTAATTAGTTCTACGTAGGTTTTCAAATCCGGATTTTTTAATTTTTGAAATCATTAGTTAATTAGTTTACGGTTCAATTTAAATTTCAAAAAACCTTATACAATTCATCGGCGTCAAATCTTTCTTCTTTTTTTTTTTTCAACACCTTTGATTATGATACCAAAACAATTAAAAACAAAGAACACATATATTTGTTATTTGTTATAAAGAAAAACTACCAAGTAAAATAACACAATTGTAATTTTTAAGTTATAACAATATATTGATAATATGAAAATTTTAAGTTTTGAATAAATGATTATTAAATTCTGTTTTTATCAAGTAAGAAAATGAAATTTGACGAGATCCTAAAATGTTGGTTTTATCAAGAAATGATCATTGAATTTTATTTTAATCTTCTTAATTGATTGCTTTTGTCAATTTTAATCCTATAATCTTTTATTGGTATAAAAAATTCATTTCATGTTTGTTATCAAAATTTAAAATTTTATATTACAATTATATCACACTATCTATTGGAATCAATTATATTGTTTACTAAATAAATCACACATTTTCAATTAGGGTTTAGGTCATATTATATAAACCTATTTTTTCAAATCTGTCCATATAAAAAGTTTTTGTACATATCATATATTTGGAAAAGTAAATTAGTGTTGTACAACTTTATTTTTTATCCTTTCTCATGTTGTGTGATTTGAAAATTAAGAAAGAACTATCTGATTGAAAGATAAAACATTTTTCTAATTGATTCTTCTAGCACATTTTGGATATTTTGATACTAATATTTTTTTGTCACTTATTACGTTTTATGATTTCATTGTTCTCATCATCAAATATAATAACTTTTGTCATTAATAACGAAAATATGAACATTGAACAACAAAACAAAGTTTAGTATATTATTTAGGGTTAATGTCATTTTTGACCATCCAACTTTTAGATTTGTTTCATTTAGTCATTGAATTATTTTTTTAACATATTTTGCCAATAAACTTTAGTTTAGTATTCTATTTTGAGAAAATGATTAAAAATAATGTTTAAATGTGTATAATGTATAAAATATGATATTTTTTAATGGTCAAATGTATACAAAATATAACGGTTTAATGGCTAAATGTGTATAATTTCAGTGACTAAACATGTAAAAAATAGTTTAGTGGTATACGCAAAAACAAGTTTAATGGTTAAACGTGTATAAAATATAATTTAATGGTTAAACGAAACAAATCTAAAAGCTGGATGGTTTAAACGCATAACTAATATTTATCTGACCGAAGGGCCATAGCCTGTATCGACCCCCGTACAAACTTGCCTCGATCTGCTGTTGTGTGTGGTTCGTAAATCGTAATTGGTACTGCATCCAATCTTCACCGACGGTCTTCATCAAGGACAACCGCTGGTAACTTCTCCTGCCTCTGTTCCTTCTGGTATCCCAACTATATTACACAAAACATGTTGATAATTCATCTTGGGTTCTTTTATGTTTTGATGAAAAATTGCGTATTTTGGATGAATCTGGAATAAATGCTCTTATTAAATCAAGATCCCCCTTTCCAGACCTCACAAATCTTAGGTCAAACAAGTTTGCGTTTAACTTCAATGTTGTATCAGACATTTTCATAATTTTCCAAGAAAATTGAAAGACACGATGATAAGTCTTTTAAATTTTAATACTAGAGTATACAATTTTCCACATGATCCTCTGATATATCACTTTTGTAGCCGGGAGATTTGTTGACCTTGACCACAAAAGGTCAAACTGGATTCCTGCTTATTTGTAGATTGCTTGCGATGTGGACCATAATCTCAGAATTCAAAATATTACCAAGATCCCCTGCCTAATTTGATGCCATGTACCGTCTAAAAAGGGGTCGTCTGGAATAAAATAAAAACCATGTGTTGTCAACTTCATAATTATAAAATTCTTCATAAATGCCCATTTTATAATTTATAAATTACGTGTGACCTCAATTGAACAATACTAATTTAGACCAAATTTGTTGAATGCAGCATCCATCAACACTATACTATTTGTTGATGCATGATAATTAAAGAAACCGAAAAGGAATTTTTGTTCAAGTTGATTAAAGCCAATAAGCTTTAATTGGTCTGTGGAACATCAATGCAAAGGTGGAATTAAAATATAACTGAATTCAGGCATAGGATTCTCTTCAAAAGACTAGTAGTAGACTTGTTTACAGCAAACCCAGAAAGAAGGTGATAATTGAGTCATTATTCTGTTCTTTTTTTTTTGGGTGGATGGATCTATTCCTTTTTTTATCAACACTTTCTTGTCATATGTATTTACAGTCGTTCGACAAAATAGGCCGATAAATATACGATTTTTTTCATCCAGGTAAAGGGTGTTCTTGACTTATCGGAAAAAAGAAAACAAACTAACGATCATGGATGCCGTGGCTCAATTGCAAAGACAGTTTGTTGAATACACAACGTCGTTGTATCATGAGGTTAGTTACTTAGTTTTTTCACATGGAAGAATCTTACAAATGGGACTTTGTTTGTGAACCATCTTGTAAAAACCATCTAATTTTTTTTTTTTTTTTGGGATTTCAAAAGGGGTATCTAGACGATCAATTTGCACAACTTCAAAAACTGCAAGATGAGAGCAACCCTGATTTTGTTGTTGAAGTTGTGTCCCTTTACTTTGAAGATTCTGAAAAACTTCTCAACAATTTAGCCACTGCTCTGTGAGTTTTTTTAGCTCAATCTTGTGCTTCTTCAAATATGTTTCATAATCTTCTATTCTTTATCAAATGTACAGTCAGCAGGAGAATATCGATTATAAACAAGTAGATGCTCATGTGCACCAGTTCAAGGGTAGTAGTTCCAGGTATTGGCATCACACTGAAAGTCATGGGCAAATAAGTACTTTATAGTTTATCAAGTTCCCCATACCAAAAGAGAAAAGGGTGATTTATGCTTATAAAAACTTTGTTTCTTGATTTGTGTTAACAGTATAGGTGCACAACGAGTGAAGAATGTGTGTGTTGTCTTCAGAAACTACTGCGACGAGAAAAACCTTGACGGGTTTGTAATCATTCTTTTAGTCATCGATATATGGAATAATTTAACTAGAGGCCCCTTATATTGATGAAAAGGAAAAGATCTTGATTTGGTGTTTCTGGACTCTATTAGAACTTGAGATAAAAGCTCACTTTTTCTATTGAGGTTTTCTCAGTTACGAAGATGTGAAGAATCTTTATGAACTCTCAAGATTTCTTGGTTTGAGCTGTTTTTTGACTGGTACAACGATCTGATGACTAGAATCTCATGAGTGCAGGTGTATATTATGTCTGCAGCAAGCTAAAAATGAATACATCCTCGTAAGGAACAAACTCGAAGCCTTGTTCAATGTAAGTCTGCAACCTTAAACAAAACAAGATTTTTGTCCATCTGTAAATGTGCAAGAAGTTGTGTTTGTGTTATTTAAAGAACGTCTCCTTTGCTTTTCTCTCAAAGTTATTTTTTATTTATAAAATTTGGATGATACAGCTCGAGCAGCAAATCTTACAAGCTGGTGGATCAATTCCTATGATGGCATAGGTGCCAAGTCGAACTACGCACTTTCTGTTTTTTGGCTTGCTAGTTGAATCTGTTATTTAGCAGTATGGTATAGAGGTTCTGTACGAGAATCTACAGCCTAGAGTTTATGAATTGTCTTTCTTATACTTCTGTTTGAGCAATAATCGGTCTTTTTCCATGTTTTAATTTATATACTTGACAACTTTAGGTTAATTACATCATTTATATAAACATAGAAATCGATCAAGCAAGAAGGTTTACGATTTATATTAAGCAAACCGCACACGACAATACTTTTCCAATCAATTTTTATTTTGGAAATGAACATTTAACAAACATTTGTTATTATATAAAGAACTTATTTACCTAACATAAAAATTTAGAAAATATCATAAATTACCATTAAACTACTACAATTCATTAATTTGATCAATTAAGCTCTTTTTTGCTCTTGTTTAATAATTTTATATTTAAAAACTGATTGATTTTTGTTTTTGAATAGCTAACGTTAGTAGTTAGTGGTTAGCACCTTTTTTTTTTGTTAGAAATATTGAGGGTAAGGACCAAACCACACACCTCCACCTAAGGAGAAATGTCATTGGCAATGCTCGAATTCGAGATCTCAACCAATGGGAAACCCTCCCACCTTTGGTGGTGGCCACGTGATCTATGTCAAGTGATTAAACTTTCATCCTAGTTAATAGTTATTAAACTTTCACCATTGGTTATTTTTGTCCATGAAATAACAAGTAACATGTGGATTGTATTAATTATGTTTGTTCCTGAATATCCCAACTTGATAATTGAAACATCTAACCAAATATATATAGGATGCAGGACACCCACATGACATAATAACCATCCATAATCAATAACATATCAGTCTACTCTAGCATTTACATAAAAAATTTGCTTCTAGTATCAAACTTACCATCATGATCCATCTTTAACACTAGTTTACCTGTAAACCAAATCTAAAAACTGGTCACGTTACAAGTGTCAGTCTACTCAAGCTTGATTTCTAAGAAATTTATCAATTTGTATAAACTTTCTCACACATATGTTTTCATATTTGAAGTTTGCAGTGTTGACAAAATATAATTTGTGTACTTTATTCGTTAAAATAACCGCATATATAAAAGTTTTATATTTTTGACTAATAAATGTTAGCAAATATCAGAGTACATATTGATGGTCTTACATTTTGGAAATGCAGCAAATAAAGGGATGTTCTTATTGACTTCAACATCCTTAAACAACTAAATCGAATACTCATCCGAATACAACTACATAACATGTTTTTCATCCATGTAACATGTTTACCAATCAAGCAACTAACAAAGAAAAAATAAGCAACAAGCATGTCACCATTCGAAAGATTAATCAAATTAATTTAATCACTTTTTAAAGTTAAATCAGCGAGCAAAAGGAGAGTTTAATTGTAAAGAGAGAATAAAGTGTAATCTGTTTTAAGAGATTAATTTTTTAAAATTCTGAAACCAGTTTAAAAGCATAAAAGTGGATCCTAAAATCTGAAACCTGCAAAATAAAAATGTTTCTTTCGTGATTTTAATAACTAAAATATTAGATTAACATAATTATTTATTATATTTAATTTATTTATACAAACAAATTTATACTAAATCCAATAATATCTCTAATTAAAATAATTTAAAGTTTTAATCAAATAAAGTATTAAATTAAGTAATTGGTTTTCTAATTATACTAAACTAGTTTATTTACCCGCGTATTACGCCGATACTTTTAATATTTTGTTGTTTATATAAAATATGATAAATTAAAAGGTAAATATAAAATTATTTTTTTAGGACAAAATACCAATAATGGTAATATAAAATTCCAAAATTGACAATAAAGGTAATGTAAAATTTTTTAGGCCAAGAAAGATAACGTAAAATTCAAATTTGAAAAAAAAGGATACTAAAGACCAATTAAGAAAGTAAAATTTTAATTTTATGCTCCATTTTTTGGTAAAAGAATAATATTTGATTATCTTTCTTGGTCTAAAATTTGAATTTCATGTCATTTCTTGACAAAAATAGAATTTTACATTACCTTTCTTGGCAAAAAAATTTTACAATACCTTTATTGTAAAATTTTGTGTTTTATATTACCTTTTTTGGTAATTTTCCCTTTTTTTAAACAAATGTATTCGATAATGACATTATTATTCATCATGACCTATTATTTTTTCATATTTCCAAATATATTGGTAGTAATTATTTTTTAATATTTTTTAAACTTTTATTATATTATAATTAAAAGTTATCAGAGTCTTAGATTTTATAGGATTTGATTTGATATGAAATTAAAAATAGATTATATTAGATTTGGACATATATAGTTTAAATACTATTTTAATGTTATTTATAGGTTATAGATAAGGATTTAAAATAAAACGATGTTTGAAAATTTTATCATATAAAATTAATAGAACAATTTATAATATTTTGGTGATAAACTTAACATAATATTTTTAATTTTTGATTCAAATATTAGATTATCAAGTGTACCGTTTATATGAAAATATTATATTTTTAGAATTCATTTTATATTCATACTTTTTTTAAGGTAATAAAAAAATAAATTTAAAATTGGTTATATTTGGTAGTAGTAATAATAGAAAATTTTAAGAAAAAAAAAGTAGATTGTAAAATTAATTAAACTAATTTAAATTTTAAAAACCAATAATTTTGTTGAATATTTATTATTGAAAACATATGACATATATGAACGAAAAAATATATCTAATTTGTCAACATTTTATACTTAATATGATTAATTAAAATTTTTTATGTTATATTAATAATAAATATTTATTTTCAGATATTTATTATACAAAATATATATAATTATAACATGCGTGTTTCAAATTTAAAGACAATGTATATGTTTTAGACTTTTAATTATTAGTAACCTATTAGTTTAATTGTTTTTAATATAATGAATTGAAGTAATTAATTTTAGGAAATAAATTAGGAAGGAAAGATAAAAGATTATTTGTATACATTTTAATAAATTAAATTTGTTATTGAATGGTTCTATATATGGAAAAAGAACGGGAAATGAAAAATGAATACATTGATTGAATGATACGTGGCGTTACAATGTTCTCTTTTATTATAATACTAGTTTATTACCCGCGTATTACGCGGATATTTTTAATATATATAAAATATAATAAACTAAAATGTAAAAATATAAATATTATTTTAAAGCAAATATATATAATAATGATATTATTATTCATTATGACCTATTAATTTTGTATAATTCTACACACACATTAATAGTTTTTATTTTTTAAAATATTTCAAACTTTTATTATATTATATTATAGTTAATAAGTTATTAGAGTATTAGATTTTGTTGGATTTGATTTGATTTGAATTTAAAAGTAGATTATATTAGATATGGATAGATATAGGTTAAATTTATTTAATATTTTTTAAAACTATAAATGCCACGTGTCGATTCATGGCGATGACACGTGGCTTCATGAGAGTTGAGTATAGTTACTCTTTTAATAGTATAGATAGATATAGATATAGACTAGGTTAATACCCATGTATTACATGGATTTTTTTAAAAAATAAATATCTATAAATATGTATAATATAATAATCATAAATTAATGATATAGTTTGCTTAATTTTAGTTAATTAGTTATTAAATTAATCATATTAGATTTGGATAGAATGATTTGCTTTAAAATTTAAAGTAAAATTTGGTAAACGAAGTGGCAAAAGAAGAGAGCGACACGTATCAAATTAAAGTAGAGAATAACACGTGGAATGATGGTTACTCATTTGATATATAGATAAATATAGAAGAGATATTAATATAGATTAACCTAATTGGGTTCATAGAATGATTATCTTTCAAAACATATTATTTTGAATTGAATTAGGGGTTAAATTAGGAAGCTTTAAATGATTAGATTTTCTTTTATTATGATTTAGGAAGTAATAGATTTAGTTTTTAATTAAATACAATTGAAATTGTGATAAAGATATATATGGAAGTTTCGGAGGGAAAATGAAATTATGGTGAATTAAGGTTGTGACATGTGGCACAAATCATTTTCTTTTATTAATATACTAGTATATTACCCGTGTACTACACGGAATAATAGATAACTTATTTTTTCAAAACTATATATATATTTGAAAAATTATTACAGAAACTACAAACAAAATAGCAATATTCTACTGTAAAGTGATTATAGAAAATATATAAAATGGGTTAAATGTAAAATACATAACTAAAAATTAAATAATAACCAAAAAATAAAAAAAAAAGTATAGAAGCTAAGAAGTTTGGCTAAGAAGCCAACAAAAGATGTGAGTTATAGATTCAAATTTGAATTTTAAATCCAAAATAATAATAGTTATAGACTCAAATTTAAATTTAAAATCCAAAATAATAGGAGTTATATACTCAAATTTAAATTTGAAATCCAAAATAATAGTTAGATATTTTATTTCTAAATTAATGCAATTATTATTTTAATATGGAAATTATAGATTATACGCGTGTCGTATCCACGTTATGCCAAGTGACATTCTAGTTAGGTGCCAAGTGACATTCTAGTTACTCTTTTAATAGAATAGATAGATTAGTTCAAATGGTTTAATTGAATTTGATATAAATAGATTTAAGGGAGTTATTTGTAAGACATTATTTAATAGGGTAAATTACAAATTTCATTTATGTGGTTTATAATAAATTATGGATTTAGTCCTTTAACTATGATTTGGACACCTCTATACATACATACATACACATACATACATAGGAGGGTTCAATGGAGAACTATAAATCCATAAGGCATCGCAAAACCGGAAAACCACTCTATAGAATACATAACATTCTATTTAAATTATAGTTATTATTTGTAACAATTAATTTTACTTTTACATAAAATATATGAAATGTATTATAAAAAATATATGAATTGGAAAACGGTTTGTATTGACAATGGATCCGATCATTATGTATATATATACTTATTACAAATGAAATTAAATAATCCATTAATTAGGTGGTATTTGTTTTTTAAGAGGTTAATCTGAAGTCTGAAAACCACATCTGAAATTAAGAGGTGGTCTTAAGATCTGAAATCTGAAATTAAGAGGTAATCTTAAGATTGTTTGTTTCGTAATATGAAACATATGATAAATATTACTTTAAAATATTATAACTAATTAATTACATATTATAACTAATTAATTTGAATAAACAAAATTAAAATAAAATGGTAAATATTTTTGAATTAGAATTAACTAAATTAATTATATAGAAAACATCCTCTTATTTTTTTTTTCAGCCCAAATTCATCCCCTTAATTTTAAGAGGTAAATCTAGAGGTTATAACCTCTAAAGTCTAAATGTAAACAAACAATCTTAATTCATTTTAAATCTGAAGTTTAGACTTCAGAGTTATTAAGAGGTGATTAACTAAAAACAAACAAGACCTTGATACTTTTTATAATTACGGAGCGAGAAATAAAAGATAGGTGAGAGAGCATTCGCCAAGAACCCTAGAAACAAACCATGGGAGAAGAACATGAACATCATCACCAAGAAGACGATGCGAAAATGAAATCAGGTCCCGTCTCCACTCCATTGACGCAAGCTCAGTTCCTCTCATGGAAAGCGCACAAGGTCCTTCGCTTCTCCCTCAACTTTTACTTATCCAATTTCACTCATTCATCGCTTCCCTTTAAGTAATTCATTCATATAATTGATATTATTTACATGTAATTGTAGACCAACCTCCTTTAGGTATTCATCCAGATTCCCATATACATTAATTTTAACTTTATTTATTTCTTTATGAAATTGGGCGTGTGATAATCCTGTAGATGTATCTCAAATGCTATGATTATTTGTCTTCTGTTGGTTTTTGTTTGGAATGAAAACTATTATGTGAAATTGACTAACACGTTTCCAAAGAAACAGCTATAATGTTCTGGTAACTGAAATTGTAATCTTAAAATGATAATCAGCAATTTGACAACTTTTTTATTTTTTTTAAGCAAGTATAATAGATAAATTGATGATTCTTTATCGTATCAAACTGATTGTTTGATCCCCTAAATCCATAATCAGAATCTTTTTATCCAAACAATAGATATTGATTATTGCGAGTTCAGATTTCTAGGACACATGAATCCAAACACCCACTGTCACTATGAGCACGGGACATTATTTCTTAACATCCATCAAGCATTCAAAAGACGACACTCGACTCCACTAAGGAAAATAGCTAAAAGGCGATAACAATTCTACACGTCTAACTGCTTAAAAGCAAGCAACTGTGTTATTTTGTTTCATATCGCTTGTCAACCAGAGAATTCATTTTTTTGCATGTTTTTTTCTTTTGAAAGGAAGCCAACATATTTTCAAAAGAAAATAACATTTGAGTTGGCACAATATTAGCTAAAGAAACACTTGAGGCCTGTGCAATAACAAAAAGGGCACTCTCACTCGCAGGAAGAGTGCTGTGTTTGCTATTTTTGTGCTGGTAGTTGCTGTTTAGAATGTAGAAACAAGATGCAACTACCATAGATTAAAGTGTCAACCTCTAAAAAATAGTGTTATATTTGAATGGTAAAAGTGAAACCTCAAAATATTATTAGTGTTGTAAAACTTGGCCTAGTCGGCTGATTAACCATTGGGTCAAGTGGCACTACGATTTGGTTATAATCGGCCAAATTAGTCGGTAGTCGCTCAAAGTCAGCCCTAGTCGGTCAGTGGTCAAACTCGGTCAAAATAAATTCAAATAGAAAGAAATAAACTGCATTAAAAGACTCAGGAGGTTAAACTCTTTTGTTTAATTATCATAATGTATTTCAACACTAATGCAATTCGAATAAACTATTAGTTTGGTTACTTAATGTTTGATTTCATTCTTTAATAGCATTGGTGTTTTGATATAAAGTTTGCCTTTGTTGGAACTTGGAAGTTTATAGCTCAAAATGATATTATATTTATATTTGAGTATTCATGAACATATTACATCCAACTACTCCCCGCCTATGCTGATTAGTCGCTAATCCCCGTTCGACCGGTGGCCTAACGCTTACCAAGTTTTGCAACATTGAGGATACAATGAATGTCGTATATGCATTGAAGGCACTCCCTATGCTTCTAGATATGATGTTGAGATCTATGTAAATGATGAGTTTATATTATTTTGATTCACAAGTCATAAGCATGTTAGTTCATGATTAGAAATTTAGAACTAGTTTGAATGGTTCAGAAATCAATTCAAGTAAATATAGGTGAAGTGTGAAATAGGAAACACAATATTCTTTGTTAGTAACTGATTGCAGCATCAATTGCATACTGTCAAGTATACGAGTCTACTACGCATACATGACTATGGAAGCCCACAGAACGGAAAGTAATGTGTATGAACAAAGTATAATGGTTCAAGTGAAACGTTTATAGCTTTGTTTAAACGAGCCTTCGTGACTTGTTGTTCAGGATGCCGAAGCATCAGCCAAGAAAGCTGAAGCATCAAGGAAACGCGAGGAAGACATAGCAGCAGGGTTGGTGCAAATGAATGGGCGAGAACTTTTCAAGCATGAACCTTGGGTTTTCGATAACAACTTGTATTAACTATTAACTTTGGTGTCATTATAATCTGTTTTTTCAGCTTCCTGGATTTGATACAATTATGTAACATACCAAGCTTTCTGCATTTTCCAAATTTTCTCCCAACAGCCAAATGCTTATTCTTTGTGTGTTGACATTGGTTATTTTTTCATCCTTTTTGAATCGTGACTCATTGAGTCAAATGGTTTTGTTGGATTTGAAATTTGGGGATTTTTAAATGTACACACCATATGCTAAGCATGTCATCTCCTAATGTACAATTATTATTAGAAAAACTAAATTTATAAAAATCATAACACATTCAAATAATTAAGTTGATAATTTATATTTGTGTTTGAATTTTGTTAGAGAAAGAACAAATGCAACGTGTGGCACTGAAATATATGAAGAATAAGTTTTTTATAAACATTAAGTGAAGAATATTTTAATATGTTATATTGTAGTACAATGATCCAAAGTATATTGTCGTTGTTATGATTATTTACACATATTAGCAATTTTCAATTAAAATTTCAACGCAACAAAATTATAAATAAACCACAAAAACAAGATTGTATCTAGAAATCTAAAAACAATACATAATCATTACTAGAATAAAATTGTACCTTAATTCGAACAATATGAGCAAAAACAATTCAAATAGAATGTTTTCGGTGTTAACAGTGTATATTATATATATATATATATATATATATATATATATATATATATATATATATATATATATTATTTAGTTTTAAAATTTATATACAAGTATATACATGTTTTTAACTATAATTTGTAGTGTAAATTTAATAATTTTTTAGAATATTTAAAACCCTATCCTCGATGGGGATCTCTGATACCCGATAGGGCCGGTAATGGGAACGAGAAATCAATATCCAGCGGGAATGGGAAATGAGATACCTGGTCATACCCGTACGTCCTGTTGTCATGCCTAGTTATGTGTATTGATGATCGAACATGTGCATGAACATATGAGTATACGTAGATACCGGTCAAGACTCAAGATACATAATTTTGTATTGATAAACATGTATAAAATAATATTATTATGAATAGAAACATGTATATTTTATGTGTTGTATATTCAAAATGACATGTAAGTGTATAAATAGAATTGATGAGTATGTACGTATAAACTTTTTTGTATATTCGGATGTTATTTTACAGACTTACAAAACACAAAATGATTTAATGTTATATTTTACGGACTTACAAAACACAAAATGATATAATGTTATTTTGTAAAAATAAATAATATATATAGTCGTATTAAGTTATGAAAAATTCTCTGGTGCACCGGCTAAGAAAATTATTGTACTCGTTTGATCATGATTCCAAACATGTATATCATTAATCTTTATTTATATATTTCCTTGAAAAAAAAAATAACAAATGAATTGAAACCAAAATTATCATTGAATACCATAAATGATAATCCTTCGTAATCAATACAATACAATTTGATTAAATAAATGAAATAATGTTTTTACAGCTTATGTATAAAACTAGTTTAATGTATAAAACTTTATTTATATCGTAAGAGATTACTTTTCCCATAAAACTATAAAAGGAATGTATTACGGTCCTCGTTATTTTAGGATTAATGGGTGGCTAAATTGTGACTTATACTCATAATTTTTTAGATTTGAATTAATAAAATGATCCTTCAAATCAGAAGGAATTGAATCATTTATGGTTTAATTAATTGTATGATTATGAGCTATATATATCCTAAAATTTGAAGAATTAAGTTTGATTGAAATTATTATAGATATTGGAGAAAAGATGATGGATATGGTAAATTAATATATAGATATAGAAATTGTATTTATTAATGGATTACAAGGTAATTAATTAAGTACGTTGTTAAATATACTAATTATATACAGTATTAGTTATAGTTATTAGTTAAGAAAGAAACTGAAAACAAATTAATTAATTCCAGAAGAAAATATATTAAAAGATTGATTAATCAACAAACTATATCTGAAGAGGGTTTATCGAAAGGAATTGGTTTTGGGTAACAAACAAACATGATGGATGAAGATGAAGAAGATGATGATGATGATGTGGCGTCGTAGCTAGAACACTTTCCTCCGTCCTTACCGGTAGTAGTACTACGGAATTCATCATCATCCTTCACAAATATTTGATTTTGATTTTGATTTTGATCTTCACAGGAGTCGGAGTGAAGAAGGTGGAGCGTGAGACGTCCGTTAGATCTGTGGACAGTGAAATTATACTTAGGAGTGTCAACCTTCTCCTCCTTGATGATGAGCCTTCCGTCGTTGGAGTAATACCTTTTCATAACCGTCGACGTTTGGATCGGCAACGGCGGAGGAAGCTTCTTACCAGACAATATTGATGATGATCTCATCCATGGTTTCCGATTCACCCATCCAACACCAACACCATCACCGTGATCACCATCTCCATCTCCATCTCCGGCAGAAGAGATATGATCAGTCATATCTACACAACTCTCCATTCCAATGTGATCTCCAACATCACCTGCATTAAAGTTAAAGTGCATTATTATAGATGATAGAAGCAAGATGAATGATGAGAGAATTTGGATGGGCGGTGGGTGAATTGAAGTGGAATTGAAGGAGGAAGAGGCATAAATAGGAGTGATTCAGCAACCGAGAATGCTCAAGATAGATAGATAGATAGATAGATAGAGAGAGATGATATTTGTTGCGAGTTGCGCGACTGTGACAGCTAGCTATTATTTTTCATTTTTATTTTATTTTATTTTATTTATTGCTATTCATTTTGTATTTCTTCTCAATCATGAAAACTTCTTAAATCACTACCATAATATTTACACACCAAACTTTATATTTTATGTTTATCTTTCGATCTTCCATATTTATTTTATATATCCGATTAAAAATTATTTTATATGTTTATAAATTTTTTAAAATCAATAAACATCATTCAAGAAATATTTAAAAAAAATTGCAAAGTAAATAAATACCTGTAAATACATAGTATTTTATAACATTTTATATATTGTAATAAAATATACAAATATTTTGTTATACATAAACTAAAATGTAATTTATAGCAACTAAAATATATAAGTTTATTATGCATAGAAAATTTAAAAATAAGTAGATAAGTAGCTGCTATTCATATCCTATAAAAAAATACTAATAAATGACTAGTTAATTTGTCATTTGTTGTTCTCTCGTAAAATCAAGTGGTGTCTTTGTACTACGAACATGTGTCAATTAAAATTAATTAATAAAGTTTAAATCATTTAATTTTTAAACTCAAATAAATCTCAAAAACCAATACAATATTAGTTTCTATATATGTTTCAACTTTAAAAGGAAGAATTCGATAGTGAGTTGTGAATTTTAAAATTTTGATTTCTTACAAATTAAGTTCATCTTAAAAGATCTTCGGTAATTATTTATTTATTTAGTTATTTATTATTATTATCTGTTGTTTAATAAATAAACATTATTATTTAATCAACTATTTAAGACATGAGTTTATAAAGTTAGAAAGTTATGACAAATAATAATACTGTATTTATATATTAAAATAACTAGTATTTATAAGTTTTAATTTTTGCTATATATACATTTTATTTAAATAAATAAGTTCTATTAAAAAAATTCACAAAATACGCTTGTCAATAAACTTTTATGTATAAATAAACTAGTATATATAAATAGGCTATTAATGTATTCAAAAGGTTATCTAATAATAACCATTGCTACTATTTAAGTATCTTAAAAGACGTTACAAAGTACAAACTAAACATTGAATTTGATCAAAAAATACTTACAAAAGCATTATAAAAATCATCCTATAACTTACAGAAAATAAAAGCAAACATAAATACAACAATTACAATTTCTAATACCTATTGTATTACATTCATCACAAAAGGATCAACAAATACTTTACATGAATGAATAATAATCTTATTTGGCCAAAATCATAAACTTGACATAAATGAAACTAGTCGATATCTACGTAACTTTTAATATTATTTTCATGATCTTAATTTAACTTTTATAATATTTCAATGGCTTATACATGTGGCGCATCGTCTCTTTTCATTTAAAAAGATTTTTATTAAAATTATTTTATATTTTTAGTCAAATGTTACTAGGCATGTGCATGATTTGGTTTCGCCGGTTTGAAAGTAAAATCTCGGCCAAATCGATATCTTAATTTCAGATTTTTCCAAACCAAACCGATCAAATTGTTGTTGCAAACCAACTAAACAGGCTTGTATCAGCCGGTTTCACAGTTTGTAAAATTATATAAAACCCCTAAAAGTGTAAAAGTTAATCGGTCAAGTCTCCCCTTCATTTTTTATTGATAAGTTTTCAAACTTCTTAAATTTTTTAAACTCACCCATAAAACCTATAGATTGTGCAACTGGCGACTAGGAGCGTAACTGAGTTGAGCTATTTGTGAGCTACTTGAGTTTTTACAATTTGTTCTGTTGATAATGTTGAAGACAAGAAACAACAACGAAGGAGATTCGAGAAAATAAAAGAAAGACAACGAGTCGAACACCTAAGACGGAAAGAAATAAAATATCAAGCGTACTTATAGTCATGAATGAACAATGATGACAAAGAGATGCCAATTATTTCATAGAACCACACGACCATTTACAATGTGTCACCTTGCAACTCGTATTACAAACAAACAAAGAAATTACGACGCATTGGAGATGAGAAATTTAGTTTCTTAATTTTTAGTTTCATAATTTTTAGTTTTAGTTTATTGTGATTTTTAATTTTATTTTAAGTTAGTACGCTATAGAATTAAATATTTTAATTTTAATTATAAATGAATGTCATTTTTAATGAAAAAAATAATTTTTTTTTGGGTATTTTTAGCTTAGAAAGAGAAAAAATATGAGAAAGAAAAGGTGAGAAAAAAAAAAAAGATAGATAGATATAGCCAGCCACCAAGTTACTTTAGAAATTAAAAAATAAAAAGGAAAAACAACCAACCTTGAGAGTTGAGACATGTTGTTAAAAGCAGGAGAATGCAGGTGAAGGAAGGTTATTAATTGACTAATTTAACACAAAAAACAAATCTAGTCATTGACTCATTGTAATTTGTAAATAATAACAACTTACAGATTACAGAATCATATCAATCATGGATTGGATTGGAAGGTAGCATTAATAAATAGGGAAACTGATACTGTAAACAGAAACAATTAAGGAAGCTAGCTTGGATCCATACTCATACTACCTACTGGTACTACTACAGTACTACTACTACTATTGGTGCATGTGCTTTAATTTGTCTACCTTACATTTTTATATAATTTGTACGTAAATCTAGGAATTGCATATACAAGCTTCGTTTGACGATGAGCTTATAAGAGCTTTCAAAGTTCTTCCACAAAAATCTACTTGAAGTTCTCAAAAGCTCTTCCACAAAAATCTACTTGAAGTAACTTTCAAAACGAGCTTGAATTTTTAGTCAAACAAAATTACATTTTTACCCTCTAAAGGAATTATTATAATATATAATTATTAATTAATATTAATGTCTTTCTATGTGATTTAATACTAAAAGTCACGACTAATTCACCAAACACATTTATAAAAAACTTCTGCTCTTTTAGAAAATCTACAACTTCCAAAACCTCTGGCTAATTAAAGTTTCAACTCACAATCCAAACATACCCAAATCTCTCATCAACCACAGCCACAACCACAGACAATTTAATTTCTTTCGTGGAATTGAAGACAGCTGCCAATGCCATACATGAGTGAGATCCATTCTTGAAAACAATTATAATTTTGGCACTTTCTTTCATGCCCAACACTTACATTCAATTCTATTTATACACATTATTCAATGTAACATTTTATTTATATATATACTTTTTTTTTTGACAACAAAAAGAAGGCGAGAAAGGAACTACGACATTGTCATCACCCCCGAACCCGCAACTTAAAACATATTAATTAATAAAGCTAGCAAGCAGAAAGAGTAACAGATGATTACAACAATGAAATAGGGTAAGAGCACCATAAAGACCATAATATAGACTTACAATTGGCCCTAAATTTTAACCAAGAAAATAAATTCGCTTGAACGTCATCTTTGATCAATGAAGCAGACTGACGAACCTCGTTGAAGATCAAATTATTCCTTTCCTTCCGAATAAACCAAACAAATCCTCCAATTGCTGCTTCAAAAAACTTTCTGCATCTCAAAGATTTACCATTTTTCAGAATTAATTTCAAAAAGTCGTCAAAATGATGATGCTCGGCCACAAAGATATTACACCAAGAAAGAAACCATCTCCAAATCTCCTTACTTAAAGTACACGTAGAAATATATATTAACTATTAATCTTTTAGAGTATTAAACTTGGATCTCGAAGGACTTATGAAAATTATTTTGGTATATGAATTAGATGATTAACTCAAATGTCTGTTTTTTATTTAACAAACTTAACTCATGATGATATTTATTTTAACTTTTTGTATAAACGAAAGCAGTATCACATCGAATCAAAATCTTATGATTCTATAGTAGCTCTTAAGATCAGTAGATCACGACTGAGATCATATGTTCAAGCAATCTTACTAATTGATCAAATCGGAATCAAATTTATCATCTTAGTCCTCGTCTCTATGATTCTCATTTTTATCTCCGTCGAGTAATAAGTTTAAACTATAATATTTTAATTATAAATATAAAAAAGGCCATATAATGAATTATAAAACATAGAAAAATAATAAGTTAATTCATTAATGGCAATCGATCTAGATATAAAGTGTTTCTCATCCCTGCTTTTTCAAATAAAGATTTTTCTTTTCCCTTTCCATGCTCGGTTAACTCAGAGATTCATCCAATACAAATGGGATAGGATTTCAGACTCCATTGGAATCGATATCTTTTTGGACAACCGAACACGCTCGCCATTTATATCTACTCTTAATTCTGCATCATTGTCCACAATAGGACTCAAACTCCTAATATAGGGTCCACCTTAACATCTAGTAGCTTTGGGATTGTTACTTTATAATGCCCAGAATAAAATAGGTGTGACAAACTGGGTAGTTCCGTATTTCTTAAGGCATGTCATTCGTATTTTGGTACGATATTGGTTTTATATTTTTTAAGATTGGACTTGTTAGAACCGGTTTTTCTTCATTTATCACACAAAAGCTGATATCAATCTAATAAACAACAAATAATATCAAAACCAACAAATAAAGTTAATATCAAAATAGATAGACTTATTAACTTCAAGATTTACAAAAAAAAAAAAAAAGTATTTTGTAACACTATAAAAAATTTCATAATCTTAAAAGTATTGAAAAAGTGTTTAAATGCAAAGACTAAATTAAACAATAAAAAATAAAGACTTATTTCACTAAATTGTTTATGCACAATACATGGGACATGGCGAGTTGACGGCTGACGAGTATCCATTTTTACTGCACAGCACATGGGACATGACGAGTATAGGCAATCAAAAGTTTTGAAAAAATGTTCCAACCATTGATGTACCATTACTCTTTGGTTAATTTTAGGCTCTAACTATTTGAAACTCTTTGTGTTATTTGAACTCCTTCCTCTATAATGCTTTGTTTTTTTAATTAAAAAAGCTTTGTTTTTTTTTAATTATTTTTAATGTACTAGTATCCTTTGGTTAATTTTAGTCTTTAGCTATTTGAACCCCCTTCTAGGTACTATTTAAACCTTCTTTTATAGTATTTTTTTTTTTTTGACGTAGATGATGTCATAATTAAGGTTTGATGGAATTCAGTTTTGAAAATGAAGATGATGGTATCTATTTTTCTTCTTTTCTTTGATCGGTTGTTTTTTTATATAATATCGACTCTTAATTTTGAATAAACCAGTTGAATAAGATGAAATCGGTCATGCATCGAAGTCGAATTGAATAGTATTGAATTATTATAGAAATTGATATTAGCTTGGGCCTTGGAGGACCGAACTAATTATAAAGTATAAACTTTTGTTGGTGAATCAGTGATTCTACTCTCGATACCGGTTTCTTTCTTGAGAAATCCGTAAAAATCTCACCTGTGAAGGAGAGAGGTTGGATTCTTTTTCTTTCTTTATTTGCTTTCTTGCCACATCAAGAAGCCTTTTTATTCTCTCAATCTCAATCCCCCTTTCATCTCTCTCTCTCTCTCTCCCCCTCAAATTCCCAATTCTAACCCTTGTTCTTGTTTGATTCCTTCATCTTTTGCTCTGTTTTCCTCAGCTTAAATCTATTCAATCGGACGAAAAAAGGAATCAAATTGATTGATATAAAGTGGAAAACCTTGTGATATATTAGGGTTTATGCTTTACCCTTTGAAAAAGTTCCATCTTTTTTACTTTTTCGTGATAATTTCTTCGTGTTGATTCCTTCGTTTTCTCTTTGTTTGTTTTCCTCTAGTCAAATCTGTTGAACTGACAAAAAAAGGTATTAAAAATGATTGATTCTTAGTGGAAGTCTTGTCAGAATCATCTGGGTGTTTGATATATTAGGGTTTATAAATCACTCATTGAAAAAGTTTCGTCTTTTTCAAATTGTCTTGAAAATTACAAGTGGTTTAAGAAAATTTGAAGTGGGGTTTTAACTTATAATGGCTGCCGAAGAATTGATTGAAGTTAAATTCAGGTTACCTGATGGCAGCGATATTGGACCAAGCAAATACAGTTCTAATACCACTGTGGCATATCTCAAAGAGAGAATAATTTCACAATGGCCTAATGGTAACTTCTAAATTTTAGTATTTTTTTTTTTTGTCATGAAATCTGTCTTTATGGTTGATCATAATTTAAGTTTATGGGTTTTGATTTGGTGAAATTTATGTATTGATCTTAGTTCTGATTCATTGATTCATACTAATTGTTCTCCTAATTGGTGCTTAATGTCATATAGTTTCCTATTATGTACAAATTCAGATATGGTGAATGGAATATGAGATCTGTTGAATTGTATTACATTTTTTAACCATCAATTAAATCAGTGTGAAGATGTTTATGAATAATGTTTCACAAAGAATGTTCTAATAAAGCGTTAATAGCTCCAACCGTATAAAATGTCTCTGTTTTCCCTCATTAAGCTTCAAGAAGCACGAGCTCACTGTTATTATTTATTAATCTCCCTTGAAAAATAGTTTGAGGAAGAGGCTGGTTGAGGATTTCCGACCACTGTAGGAACTTAATGCCCTTATTTTGTCGATTTAATTGCACATCTAAAAAACACAGCTATGCTAATTGATGAATACTGATCGGTGTTGGCTTGGCTCATTTTAGATTTTCCTATCAAGCTACCATGCCCAAGCCATACTAGGCTAGAGCTTGGCTTAGATAGTCAAACTACCTAGCTCAGCTTGGCCTCACCAAGCTTATTAACGAATTGACTCTTGGGCCAGATTCATACCATGGGGCATGGGCATAGTTTAAAACCCATCAAAACACATGCAAACAGGAGCAAATTTGGAACCGTTGATCGTGTTCTTCATTTATTTGTGCTGCTTGAATGTTTTATTCAAAAGTAGAATTGTATATGTTTGGTGGTTTACCATCTTTTTGAACTTCGACAGAAAGAGAAAATGGACCTAAGACAATAAATGATATGAAGCTCATCAATGCTGGAAAGATACTGGAAAACAACAAAACGCTTGCTGAATCCCGGTCTCCGGTCAGTGAAGTTCCTGGAGGCGTGATCACTATGCTCGTTGTTGTTCGTCCTCCTATGGGAGACAAAAACAGCGGTAATTTGTATCCTACAACCTTCATTGACTTTTTAGAACCTGAGGTCATACAAAAAATCTTTCGCTGAGTAATCAATGATGCATAGCAAGTTTTTTGCTTTTATAAAATATATAACATTCAAATAAAATTTACATCATATAACTTATTAATTAACAATACTAACAACTTTAAAATGAACCCAATATTATCTAATATAATTTTATTAGTTACTTATACTTTTATTAGTTACTTAAAATTATGATTATGATTATTAAGAATGTTGTTTTTTCCTTGAATTAGTACGTAATTATTGACCTATTTTTAGGTTTTACGCAATTTTTTAAAGCAGTAAATCAATGATTTATATTAATAACCAACTTTTTAGAATACTGAATTTGTATTTTTAGGACATCAAATAAATATTTTATGTTATTGAGGCAAAACTTAATAACACCAATCAATGTTTTATATAACCAATGTTTTTATGTTCAAAATGAATGTATCTTATCATCTTTTATTCAGCACTAGTATTACCATCGTTGTGAAACAATATGTATTCTTTGATATGTTTTAAGTATAATGAACATATGAATTAATGTTTTTTTTAACATAATTAACCAGTGTTTTAAAGTTTTTAATGAATTTTTAATTTACTTGATCAATATTTTAATTAATTAAATCAATATTTTAATTTACTGAATCAATGTTTTTATTTTTGAATCAATATTTTATGTTACTGAGTCTATGCTTTATATTACTGAATCATCTTTTAGTTTAGTGAATCAATGTTCATATTGACAAATCCTCGTTATGAAATATAGATTTTATAGTTAGATTACTTGATTGATGTTTTGAACTAATTTTTAACAATCACTTATTATACAAATATAAATACTAATAAAAGGCTATGTTTTAAAAGTAAATTATTATTATTTTCAATTAAAAAAATAAAGTAGACAAATATATCATTAGATGCACAAATTTTGAACGTTAAATGCATAAATTTTGTCAGATTTGTCAAATTTTAACGTTAAATGCATAATTTTGTCAAATACATAAATTCGTACATAAAGTGGACAAATATATCATTAGGTGTGTAAATGTTTACATGAAATGTATGATATTTATCAAATGTATTAATTTTAGTATCAAATGCACAACTTTATACATTGGATGCACAAATTTTAGAGTGGTTCTCACGAAATAGAGGGTTTCTCATGTGACACAACCTTATTTATATATATATATATAAATAAAAGAGCAATAATAGAAAGTACTTTTGGACATTTTGAGGCATTTTCCATAAAATATAATATAGTTATCACTCATTTCAAAAGTAAGGATTTCAGGTCAGACATGAAGTTCAAAAGATTGGTTTATTTCACATTAAAAATCAAACTGTACCTCTGGTTGTTAAACAACTGTTCTGATGTGCCCCCTTTTTTTGTGATTTTGTTGTAATAGAAAAGTCGCAAAATGCCCCTGAAAAGAGCAGTTGTTCGTGCACTATCCTGTGACGGAATTGCAAACTTAGCCTATTGTGTTTGAACAGTTTATGCAGACACATTTCACCATCTTCTTCATGCTGCTGCTGGGATACCATACATTCAGAAGGAAAGCAAACTTGCTTGTTTGTATGTTGGAATATAAATGATGTATACTTGACACATATATAGAAGATCAGTTACAACAATGTCAAAAACAAACCAGTTTGAGTTTGAATTATTGTCAACTGTGGTGTATTGTTTTGTGATTAGAAATCATCTTTTATGCTGGACATACCATGCTGCTTAATTGATAAGCGAAAGTCAACAATCCATTTTCTCACATCTGATTATTTATTTGATTATGGTTATTTAAGCCTATAGCCTGTAGGGGAAGTAGTGCTGGATAATAAAAGAATCAACTTACTATACATATGGAGGTATGATATGAAGTACAACATGGGGATTACAGTCAAAAAGAAAGGAAGAAAGGGCTTATAAATTAAACCCCCACTGGCAATTGGTGAGAAAACTTTATTATTTACACCACCATAAAAAATATCTTTTTACCCTCAAGATTCAAGCCTCCCTCTTTGCCATTTGAGATACGATTCTTATTCACAAAACTGCATCCTTGTTACTACTAATAATTAACGGTTTGTTACTGAATGACTGACTACGAAGAAGGATGATGGTCTTCTAAAGCCGCCACCATTGGCATTGACGAGCGGTTCAGGCGAAGCAGGTTCCTTGATGATCTCACGTTCTTCAGTGTCATCATCAGCTTCTGTCTCTCCCCTTCAACTTCCGCAAACTGCAGGCTTAACTGAGAATAACGATCATGCATCTCCTTCAGTTCACCCTCGACATTCATGTACTTCCCCTTGATTTCCAACATGTCTTTAATCAGTTCGTTGATGTCTCTAAAGCTCGCAAACACCGCCTCCTCATCACTGTGTTGTTTAAGGAAAGAACTATAACCATATATGTATAACCCATGTTAGTTCTTTACACAGCAGTTCGACTCTCTTTCTTTATGTATAGTTGACACCTGATCAGTGTGTTGAGTTACATTGTTTACCTTTGGAATTGGATGCTCGATTTCTTTTTTGTCTTGAGTGCTTCGGCTAGCTCAATTTCTAAGGCAAGCACCCTTTCTAGCGCATTTCCATTTCCGGGAAAGTCAAGAAAGTTCGGGTATATGCTCCCCAGCTCTTCATTCGCCTGGAGAAGAAAATCACTCATCAGGAAAAATTAAAGTAAAACAAAAACACGAGGAAAGTGAACATTTTGTCAGTCAGCTCAGGTTACCTTACGTAGTTGTGCAAGTTCCAACTGTAAATCTTGAAAACTTGGGTCGTAATTAGCCAATGGAAGATGTAAATTATCATTTTTCATCTTTTCCAACTAAAGCAAGAATGAATGTAGTAAACTTAGATTGTGATCAACAAAAATTAGCAATTTAAGATGCTAAATAAAAACCTACCTCTACATCCAGTTGCTCCATGCAAGATCGCAAATGTTGAGCTCTAAATTGGTCATTGATAACGGTTAGTTGCTTTGAATCATCGAGCAATGAATTCTCATCATCCGCAGATGCATGCTCTGTAACAACTTCCAACCCCTTTGATACTCCCTGCTGCACCAAATGTTCAACAAATAAACTCCCATGAAAACCAAAATCTAGCTTTCTTTCTTTTACTAACTTTAAAATCTACACATGCTTACAAAGGTCATTTAGGCTGTGCCAGACCATATAAAAGCGCACAATTGCCAATCAGTGTCATTTACACCAAATCCGGCCAAAAATGCCGGAAAAGGGTAAAATGATCATTATACCCTTCAATTTTATTACTTTTATATATAGAAATCATTTAACTTAAACTAATCTATGTTCAGTGGTATTTTGTTTCTCACCCCAAACTTACAAACTTAAATTGGAATTTTGAATCTGGATTCATACCTGAATGGCTACGGGGCTAACCGAGTTTTCAGCTTCACCAGTTTGAGTTGAACTTGTGTACTTATAATCCCTCGTAGCATTTACTCCCATGTAACCATTTTCTGCTTTCTGGGCAAGCTGCTCTCTAACTGAAGAAAGCTCGACTGTGATTTTTTCCTTTTCCTGCTCACATTCTTGTAATGAAGCAACAACCTTTTCTTTCTCTTCTTTGCAACATTCAAGGCTCAAGAGAGCACACTCAAGTTCAGCCTGTATCCGATCATAATCAGGCTTATCAGCAGTTACTGATTGTACCTCCGCTTCCAATTCCACAATCTTGCCTGACAATTCTTCTATTCTCCTCAACTGAGAAGCTTCAGATTTCTTTCTACTCTCGATTTCATCAAGGGCGTCTTGTAACTTGAACAGCATTTCCTCACCGTGTCTTTTCGAAACAGAAAGCTGCTGCTTTAATTCTTGCACTTTTGATTGATATTGTTCTTTTATAAAAGCCATTCGCAATGATTCCGATGGTCCCTCGGGATCCTTTTTCTCACGTGCAATGTCACTGCTATCTTTGAGCTCCTTCAAGTATATCGACAAGTTTTTGAATTCTTCGGTCTTCAGAATCTGTTCAGAGAGTTTGCTTGCAAGTTCATTACATTTATTGTGCACCGTGATCAATTCTTCGTTCTGTTCATCTAACTTTGCTTTGAATACCACCAGCACAATCTCTGATTCTTCCTGGGAAATTAACAAGTCAGCTACCTCGAGAGCATGCTCATTGTTTACCTCCACCAATCTAGTCTCGAGCATTCCCACCTTACCCATCCACTGCTCAAGGATGCTATTTGATTCTGAAATTTCTGGATTGTGAGCAATAGAAGCCTCTACCTCCGATCTAAGGAATTCAAGTTCTGTTGCCAAATTTTCATTCTCTTCAATGTAGCGACATTCGTTTTCAAGACAATGGTTCAATCTCGACTCTGTATCATCAAGTTTCGCTTGAAGTATCCTATACCGCTCAACCTCTGCCTCAGACTTGGCCAACACGTCTTTCAGTCGGCCAACCTCAAGAACATGCTCGTTACTGGTTTTCAAAATTTCAGCATTATGAGCAATAGAAGCCACCAACTCCGATCTAAGAGATTCAAGGGTGGTTGACAACTTCTCATTTTCTTCGTTATAATGAGCCTCACATTCAACAAGTTTATTCAATCTTGTTTTTGTATCATGAAGTTTACCTTGAAGATCCCGATGTTTCTCAACCTCTGCTTCGGACCTTGCCAACATATCTTTCAATTGGCCTAACTCCACCATATGTTGATATTTCACATCAGTCAGACTAATCTCAAGCATTTCCGCCTTATCCTTCCACTGCCCGAGAACATTGTTGGATTCCAAGATTTCTGCATTGTGAGCAAGAGAAGCCTGTAACTCCATTCTAAGAGATTCAAGTTTTGTTGCCAAATTTCCATTTTCTTCGACATAACGAGCTTCGTTTTCAAGACAATGGTTCAACCGTGCTTCTGTGTCATGAAGTTTCATTTGAAGTTCCTTGTATTTTGCAACCTCTGCCTCAGATTTCCCCAACGTGTCTTTCAGTTTGCCTATCTCGAGAGCATGCTCGTTTTTTACCTCCACCAATTTAGTCTCAAGCGCTCCCGCACTATCCTTCCACTGCATGAGAAGCTTATTTGATTCTAGAAGTTCTGCATTGTTAGCAATAGAAGCCTCCAATTTCAATCTAACAGATTCAAGCGTCGTTGACAACATCTCAATTTCTTCAATGTATCGACCTTCACTTTCGAGAACATCATTCAACTTTGCTTCTGTATTGTGAAGTTTCATCCGAAGAGATTCAAGGGTTGTCGCCAAAATTTCATTTTCTTTGATATAATGAGCTTCATTTTCAAGACAATCGTTCAATCTCACCCCTTCATCAAAATGTTTCTTTTCCAGGTGCATGCACTGCTCGCTAGAAGCCTGAAGCTCTTTTACAAGCTCCTCGATCCGAGTATCATACTGAGTTCTTATATATGTAAGTTTTAGATCTTCACAGATAATAATTTCATGCATCTCTGCTAACTGACATACAAGAGACTCGTTGGCAGAAAAACGCTCCTGGCAAAGCTTTTCTAGACTCTCCTCATGCCGTGCGAGAAGTTGGACAACTCTCGAGTTTTCCAATTGCAGATCTGATGCGAGTTTTCTAACATGTCCAAGCTCCGAGTTTTGGCTTTCATATTCAGAGGTCAGACTCGCAACCGCACCCTCTAGTTTGTTTTTCAGGCCTCTCTCGACATCCAAGTCATCGTCCAAAAGTCTCGAGCGTTCTTTCAGACTATAGAGCTCTGATGAAAGTTCACTGGACTCCAGACTCTTACTTTCCACATGCATCATCAAATCTTGCTTCTCTTGTTGCAACTCGGAAATCATCAACTTACATTTTTCAAAATCTTTAGCCATCTTATCAAATCCCATGATGTTTTCAACAAAGTTTTTATCTTCAGATGACATCTTTTGCAGCTCGAGTTCCAAGGACGAAAGGTACCTTAAAAGCACTTCACTGTTCTCGACATGTCTTTCCTTCAATTCCAAACTGCTTTTGAATTTGTTTGCAACAGAATCAAGTTGCAACTGAAGCTTCTCCAAAGACGCATTTGGCATGTCTAGCTTCGTTGCCATATCATGACAATCGTTTTTAAATTTCCCCTTGACATTGTCGATTTCTGATCTGGCAGCTCTCAAGGACAACACAGCTGTCTCTCGTTCCTTCTCCATATCATGAATTTCAGTTCTTCGAGTTTCTAATTCTTCCTTCAAAGACAATATATCTTTTTGAAGGTTCTGGTTATCAGAAGCTTGTACTTGCAGGAGATTTTCAAGCTCCAGTTTTTTGGCAGAAACAACTTCATGTTTGCTTTTGTAAACTCTGTATTCCATGAGCAATGCTTCACATTCCGTAATCTTTTCCATGAGGAGAAAATTCTCGTTGGAAACGTTCCCTAAATCCACTTCCAGCATCTGGTTTTGCAGCTGCAGATCGTTGCATTTGGCAAGATAATAAGCATTCTGTCCCTTCAGTGTGTGAACATCTTCAGCAGCGGTTTGCAGTCTCATGAATAAAACATCTTTCGATTGGTTTGATAGTTCCAACTGTTGTGCCAATTCTTCTAATTTCTCCTTCATAATTTTTATGTGAGCACTTGCTTCAACTATTGTTTCCTTGAGAGTTCCCGAGTACACATCCAACTGTAAGTTTGCAGCACACATTTCACCGAGCTCTTCTTCAACTTTCTTGTATATATTTTCTTGCAAGCTTAAAGACTTCTTTAGGTCATCAGAAAGGACGTCACCACCTGAGAGATGTCTGCTCCGACTATCTTCAACTAATTCTGGGTGCCCTTGAGATGACGGTTCTGATGTGTCTGAGAACGCTTCTTTAATGACATTTTGATTGGTCTCGAACATTGACAATACTTGAAATGAGAGCATGTCGAGATCCTTTTGCAGCTGACTCACAGCGATCGAGTAATTCAAACGAGCCCTTTTGAGAGCTGATTCTGAAGTGGTAGTCCTTCTCTGAAGTTCATTATTAACAGAACTCAGTTCACGTCTCTCTTCAGCAAATCTTAACATCTGGTTATTCATCTCATTCCGTATTGACTCGGTTTCGGCTTTACAAGTGGAAATGTTGTAGGCACATGTCGAGTGCTCATTTCTTAGGCTTTGAAACTCTCCCAGAATTCGTTTCTGATTTTCCTCGAGCTCTTGCACAAGTGCCTCGTAGTAACACTCCATTTGATCCATCTTTCGAACAAGACTTTCCCTCTCGGATTTTGCAAACTCCAACTCACTTACAAGCTCCAAATGTCTCCCGTCTTTCGAATCAATTTCATGAAGGGGTAGACTTGGTATTTTACCAATATGAAGCATACTTTCAGGCTCAACCGTTTCTTTCTTAAGATCCTGCACGGTACTCAGAAGCACCTCAAAATCAGAGTGTAAGAAACTCAGATCAGACTCACGGAAACCAACATATATTTTTTCTTGTAGATTCTGTATTCGATCCTCCATGAGTGAGACCCCGTTTACCCATCGAAGCTGCTTATCGTGCTCGTTTTCCTCTATTTTCTTCCTCTCTGTAAACTTTGAATTCAATTTCATTTCTTTCAACTGCTCAAGGTCATTTTTGAACTTTGAACTTTCTGATCTCAGAACCATAACCTCTTTCGCTAGTTCTTGACCTGAAGCAATCTCGGTGGCTAGTTTTTGTGCAAACTTTTGTGTTTCAGCACCCATTTCATTAGCATGACTCTGCAAAACGCTCAACTCCGTCCTGAGCTCAGAAAGGGATGACTCCGCTACCTCCAAGCTCCTTTTCAGCTTATGATTCTCTTCAAAAGCAATCGACAGGTCATTGTCTGTCAAACAATCCGAACCGCTTCTCTGTGCCAACTTGCGGTGATCAGAGCAATCCTGTTTTTCTGGTGGCGAGCTTTGACTCCCAGAAACTCTGCTCTTTAAGCTGTCAACTTCATGAGCGCTTGACGAATCATTCTTATCAACGTAGTAATTTTCTGATGCATTGGATGAACCGTCACATGTAACTTGTGAATCTGAATATTCTTCATGTATCTTTGCGTCTTCTACAACGCAAGGAAGGTCTTTAGATTCTGCTCTGAGTTGTATTCGTGTCTTTGCCTATTTAAAAGAGCGAATGTAAACAATTTAGCAACATGTAGATAGTAGATGTAAATTTTAATAAAAATGTATCTCCCCAATTCAGAAATCATCCATATTCTTTGCGCTTTCTAAAGTAGGGAATTTCACTACGTATTTAAGTATTTTGGTCAAATTAGCAGCACCTTGTATAAATATGCCTTAAAAGGAATTCTGAAATTAAATATTTTTCCTCTAAAGAATGTATTTCACTTCTGTGTGCTACTGATTGAGGATTTTGGTGAAAGAAACGAACTAACCTTAATCTCCAGATCATCGGGTATCAGCAACTCAGAAGATGGTGATTTGGAATTATTAGGTTCACTCTCTTTGTTTGCCTTGTTGCTGCTTTGCAACCCTTTATCCCGTTGCTGTTCAAATTCTCTGCATCAGAGCAACAAATCACTTAATACCTGTAATTAGCAAAGTAATCCAATCAGCATTCAAGAAGCTGTACCTGAATCCAGTTTTAGCTGTCAGCAGCTGAACTGTAACCTGGATTCATGAGAGGTTACGTCAATCATAACCTCATAAACAAAACATAGAACATTTTTGGAAACGTCTGAATGATGCAGTGACATCTAGCCAAGAGGCAAGTGTGTGAGCACTTAATGAATCGAATGCAAAATTTCAAGGCATCATCCTGTATGGGATTTTGTTGGCAACATTTTGAAATTGCATTTCAAGGATGACGACTTTAAGAAAATTAAGGGTGCGTCTTTTTACAATACCACTTTTCATATTCTCTCTCTTACTTTTTTATTATCTATCATATTTCTTTATAATACTCTCTTTCTCTCTCTTTCTTTTTCATCACCTATCCTATTTTTATTATTTTATAACCACTCATCTTATTTTCCTTAAAACTATAACTTCATCATCTAAACAAGTTTTCACTTTTCATAGAAACCCTTGTTTTTTTCTAAAAACTATAACTTGAAAACTGCAATTGAAAAATGACTAGTTTTCGTTAACTAAACGCAACCTTAGACTCTGGTTTATTAGTTCTAATGGTAACATACTAACATGTGTGTTCAGGGCATTACACGTGACACAAGCATCATGCTTTTCAACTTTCATGTTGTAGCATAAATAAGTAGGTGTGAGAATCGATAAATAAGAAATATAAGTTTCTCACATGCAAAACAGTTCCATGGTCAGATCCATGAAGCGGGAGATCAATAGCAGATGGCTGTGATGCATCAGCATAATCAGCAAGGTTGATGATAGCCTCACCAAGGATGCTAGACCGTGAAGTTCCCTGTGTCCCAAATTCAAAGTAAAGCATAGTTAACAACACAAAAGGCTGAAACTAGCCAATAAATTTAAAGGGGTGTTTGAATGTGTGTTTTGAGAGTGATTATGTGATATTGTAATCATAATCATATAATCGGCCATAATAAAACTTGTCCGAGACAGCGTTTTATGTGCTCCTTCTGCTTGAAGTTGTAATAATCACTTTCGATGGCATTAAGTGTTTGGTAAATTATGAATATTCATTAAAGTAGTAGATAACATAAGGGTATACAAGTATTTCATCTACCCTTAAATAATCGTTTTTGTTGCAGCTACTATCAACACTTGTTATTTGACCACTAAATAATCAAAAGCATAAGTATGTTCGCCCAAAACATTATAAAGTTGATTATTTTGAAGACCTGGCATCATAATAAGTGAATAGTCAGACAACTGACACATAAATCTTCTAATTTTAGAATAAAAATAATAGGTGGTCGAATTTTATGCAGACGACCTTGGACACAAATACATTTGACTGTAAGCAAAAAAAAAAAAGGAAACTTACCATTCCCACAACAAGCTTGTAAAGCTTATCATCGTATTGTTTGCTCTTAGAATCTAATAGAAGCCGTGTTGTTTCGTAAATCGGATCTGCCCATTTGCACGTCCCATTTCTTACGTTTGCTTTGCTGGTTTTTGCAGTGGCCTTCCCAGTTTCGGTAGGAATAAAAGATATAAATAACTTTTCCCATCCACTTTGTGGAATCTGAAAGCGTTACCATTCCAAGGCAAGGAGGATTATACAACTTAGCAGTTGACAAATATAGCTGTATGACTTTATCCATACTCCAAATAGTGATTATGGTTAAAAGATTATCAGAAGTCTAACGATATATAATTATATTAGATTATGCAAACATATGAAATTTGCATATCTGATATTACATTATTTTGGCATAGTTACATTCTAAAAAGATACGTTACATTTTACCAATGATGCAATTAATGGTAAAAGGTTGGCAAACACATGCGCTGAAAAAAAGACGATAAACCTCCCTCATTATTTTTTTGAAAGGATGCTCAAGCCAAGGCAGCCTTCAGTAGCCTTAACTAATAAATAATCAGGAACGGAACACCAAACACCTAGGCAGCTCTAAGCAGAGATATTTAGAATACAAATTTTTTTAGTCAATTTCAATCTATTTGGTTAATCTTTATTTAGTTATTTAGATTGGCAAATGGTTGATGATATTGTTGTGATATATGGTATGTTACGCAATATCTTATAATAAACATGCAAGCATCAAGCATAATCAAAATGCATTATTATAGAAAAGGAACATCAGATTAGTGGGGTTTTCAACTATTTCTTACTTCTAAGATATTAAGTTAGTCCTAGGTTTGAACACGTTGATTACTTTAGGGTAACTTTTTTCATAATGTTAGTCACTTCGAACACACAAGAGAATACTAACTATCCTTAGATACCCCGATCTACCTTCATCTTTCTTTTGTTTTCAATGTATAACGATATTACGATGGTAAAAATGGAATACGGGTTTACAAATAATTAACTGTTAAGGTTGCATTCCTTAGTTATTGTGCAAAAACTTTCTCAGTTTAAAATAAGTATACCACAAAACAAAGCAGCACTCTCCTTATATGTAATAAATTGACATCAGAAGTGTAACGGAATAGTCCTGGGAGTGAGAAATGGTGTCCAAAAATGCACATAACGTGTACAGTACAACTGCTAGACCCAAGATGTTTAGCAACGCCCAAGTGTTATCAAAGAAACCAGATTAAAAAGATCTATACAAAAGGAACTTACATGTGTCGCATGAAATTGAAGCCGGAATACAACTTTTACTTTAGCCTTCTCTAGTTTCCATTTGGTAACCCTTGACATTATTGCATAACCAATGCACCACAACCCTGCGAATCATTGGATTCACACAAAAAAACAGTATCAGATCAACAGAAGCGTCATACAGTTAGTCAAGATATCAACCCATCAATTGTTTTGGGTAGTACTAGGGGTGCCTAGAAATTATGTCTAGCATCAATATAACCTTGTGTCAACAAGAAACAATAAAAGAAGCCATGTTACCAAATACAATGGCAGATAATGACTTCCAATGTAAAACTGGATGATGCATGTGCAATGTCTACTGGCCATAAATTCTCATAATCAAACGCATTGCTTTTTCCATAATTAGGAAACAAATAGAAGGAATAGAAAATAGATCATTGATATTGTAAACTATCATCAATTATAGAACAAATTTCAGTCAACAATAAACGAAATGCACTTTATGGCAAGCATTGGGTGGATGCCACACTATCTGTGGCATAAGATAGCCATAAAAAATTATTTTTGGTGGATGAACTATAAATAAGAATTTTTTTTAACTTTTTAAGCTTCAGAAGAAATGCAGTGTTTCCATGTATAAATCCGGCCATGGGGCAAGACGCCATTCCCCCCTCCCAAAAACTTTTTTGTCCAATGACTGCTTACATGCTTTTCTTTACACCTAGATTGTACAAGATAAACACACAAGACATGCATGAATTTGAGTTTTTACAATGGGTGAACTGGTAACATCCTATGTAGATTGTAGAGCAAGAGTCTAATGAAATCCTCCTATGTCCTTTTCCCTCTTGTATAAATCTAAAAAATTTGTGCATTAGAAGTTTATACTTCACACATTAGAGATGGTACCTTCAATGGTTGTTAACAATCCCATAGACGTGCATGATGAAAAAGTATCACTACTAATAAAGTATAAAGATCCCATTAAAAAGATTTGATGACCAAAACATATCCTTGGCTAGAAAGCAGAGAATTCTTACAAAAAACTGCAAATACATAATGTGGTAAAAACCTGATCCAGCTTCAACTATTTTTATTAACCATAGATTATACTAAATAAAATTTCCCCCAAAACATATAGGTTTGTGATGCATAAAGCCCAGATCTTTTACATTTCTTTACAAAAAATTCAAGATATTTGGAAGATCCCCAAATTGAATTTGTTTATGGATCATTAGAAAAAAAAGAGGGGGGTGGAGGTCAAAACCAGACAGTAAAGGCTTACCTTGTTCAACTTGCTGATGAGATCAAGTCCGATCCAAAAAAACCGAGCAGTAGAAGTTTGAATTAAGCTAAAGGGAATAGGGGGAAAAAAAGAATCTAAAAATTCAAAAGGCAAGAAATAAAAAATATCCCAAAATGTGCACTGACAGTAGAAGAAGATAATAAAAACCCTTTATCTTAAAACAGTCACAAGAAATGCAGAAAATGAGAAGAACAGTGTAAAACCCACTTCCTTAAATTGATGAAAACAAGTAAAAAAGAATCTTGGGTCATGGTTGAATCAAATTTAGAAAACCCAATTCTAGAAATGAGTGACGGAAGATGGCAAAAATTGAAACCAAAGATGAAACATCAGAATCGAAGTAAAAAATGAAAAGAAGAGAGATTGAATATTACCTAACAATGCGGGATCTGAGATGGGGGGAACTTGCAATGGAAGCAAAATTAGGGAATCTGACAAAGATGGTGCGAGGGGAAGCGTGAAAAAACAGTAAAATTCAAATGGGCATTATTATTATCATTATTATTATAAAAAGAAATCGCCATCAAAATGAGGAAGAAAGATGTGAAATCAATCGCATTAGCAGAGAGATGAGAGAATAGTTGTTGAGTGTTGAAACTGTGATTGAATTAATTTATTAGAAAAAGATGAAAGAAAGAAACCAATTGACTGACATCCCGCCAAAGCTTCATGTCTTGTCTTGTGATTTTTAGTTTTTTACTTTGGTGTTGTTTCATGTTTTTTCGTTGATTTTGATTTTCCTTTTCTTTTCTTTTCCCAAAAAAAAAAAAATGAATTGAAATAAAAAAAAAAAACAAGTGAGATAAATTAAAGATACCATTTTTCCTCATCCTTCTTGTGATCACACGTGTTAAAAAGATGTTTATGTTCCTTTTTCTATCTTTATATTTATACATACATAAATATTGGTTAGGTTTGACGATAAAATTGGGCAAATTAACAACTTTTGATATTTTTATCATTAATAGTAACATTATTTATTTTTTATTATTAATAGCAACAACTTTTTATTTTTCTATCAATAATAGTAATGGTTGCAGGTTTAGCAGGTCATCAACTTTTCATATATCAATAATAGTAACATCTTTTCAGATTTTTATCAATAATAGTAACATATCAAATTGAAAACATGATTTTTTATTTTATTAAGTTTTCTAATATTTCATAAACACCAAAATAAACTAAATTTTTATTCCGAATATTTATTTACGATTAGATAATATTTGATTATTTATTTACAATTATATATAATATGAACGAAAAAAAATACTACGAATCATTTGAATTACAACTTTTCCAAACTAAAAAACTATAAATCATTCTTTTTTTTAGTTTTTTCCAACAAAATAATATGAACTATTTTGGTTTTTTAGTTTTTTCGATCTAAATGAGTTGTAGGTTTTTTTATATTAAAAACTAAAAATAAAAATTGGTTGTGTGTTAAACAATGATTTATAATGTATAGTGTAGGGGTCTCTTGTATAAATATGTACTCTATATATTCTGTGAGATAATGGCATACACCCTTCACGGGTTTCCACATATTCTAACATGGTATCAAGCCTAACCCTAATATCTTGATATCAGTTTTTTTCTTCTTCTTCTTCGGTCCAGTGACCTCCGGCCGCCAACCCGCCGCCGGTACCGCATCCGCCGCCCACAGCCGATCGCCGCCAGCATCCTACCGCCTTCGCTGCTCCTCCGCTGTAGCTACCTGCTCCGCACAGTCCTCGGCTGAAACCCTCTGCGCCGCTGCAACCCTAGGCGCCACACAGCCTCCCTCCGCCGCTGAAACCCTAGGCGGCCACCATCTTCCTCTGTGCTGCCCTGCTGTTGCTACTGCCGACCGTCGCCTTGCTTCTGCTGCTGCCGACCGTCGCCCACAGCCGCTGCCTCCCTCAGCCGTTGTCGCCCTGTCTAGCCTTCATTGCCGACAGCCGCCGCCTCTACTGCCGGCTCCCTCTTCATCCCTTCCATTGTGAGCACATTCCTGTTTTACTTTTCCCGATTAATTTTATTTTTCGTAGTTTTCATTATAATTAGTCATGACAGGAAATCCCTCAATCACACCCAATCCCACAGCCTCCCAACTAGTTTTTGCTATTGGAAATGTTTATCCTCAGTTTAGTTTCAAATTAACAACTGATGGATCACGCTATAAATTGTGGCGTCGAATATTTACTGATGTGTGTAAAGGTGCGAAGGTCATGGGTCACATAAATGGAAAACTAAAACCCACTAGTACTGATGATGAGGATTGGGAAGCCATAGATTCTCGTATTAAGTCCTGGTTTTATTCCACCTGGTGAACCTAACTTACTCAATATTATCACCAAAGACAATTGCACTACACATGACCTTTGGGAGGCACTTGATGCTCATTTTTTGAATAATAAATTATCCTGCAGCCTTCAGCTTCAAACTCTTTTTCGTAACACTAAAAAGGGTGATCTTTCCATTACTGATTATTGTCACACATTAAAAGATATTTTTGATTCTCTAGCTGATGTTGACACTAAAATTACTTATCAAAATCTTGTCTTGCAAATTCTGCAAAATTTACCCTCATCGTATCAAAGTTTAATTGATGTTATCATACATACTAAACCTTTTCCCTCCTTTCTTGAAGCCAAGAACATGTTACTTTTACATGAGTCACGTGAAGACCAACCTGAGCCTACCCTTGAACCCCAACCTTCCCTTAGCTCTGCCATTTATTCCTCGTCTGGTACTAATCATAATGGGAAAGGGAAAAATAAAAATAATCGGGGAAACAGAAACATGGGTCGGGTTGCATCTAAGGGTAACACGGGAGGGGGGGGGGGGGGTCTTCTAATGGTCCTGCTTCTTTTACAGGTACTTCTCGGGACGCAGGTCAGTCAAGTGCTCCACCGGCTTTCAACACTCAGCTCCTTCAACTTCTTCAGAATGCCTTGCATCAGCAATCTCAGGCTTCTCAGCATGGAGACAGCTACCGTCAGCAGTTGCTTCTCACACACAATCATACAGGGACACACCCTCTAACAGGTTGCTATATTTTTCAAGCAGAAAAACTATAAACCACAATTATTCATAATTTTATATGTAGTTAAAATTGTAACACCCCATCTTTGAGAAATATTTCGTGGATTTAATTTATTGGTTGATTAAATTATTAATATTGCTTGGGGCAATGGTATGACGATTAATGAAATGAACACATGTCGGGGTCGAGTATACATGTCACCGGGTTATAATTCTAGTTGATTATTAATAATTATGAGACCACAGAATTAAACGGGAATATTGATATTAATTATGAAATATTGATAACAAGTCGGGTATTAATGTCGAACTCGCATTACTAAAAAACCGTTCAATTTGTAATTTTTTTTATTCCAAATGAAAAGTACTATGAATGAAAAGTATTGCGACCCATTCATCTTTTAGTTTTTCTATGAATGGAAAAACCATGCCTCATTTTGGTTTATAGTTTTATGAATGAAAAATATTGAGACCCATTTTAAATTTTTGTTTTTTAAATTAAAAAAAACTATGATCCATTTATATTGGAAATAACTAAAAAAAATGGAACGACTTGTATTATTTTATTCAGAAAAACTAAGAAAATGATGCTTCGTAGTTTTTTTGTTGGAATAAGTGAAAATTGAAATGATTCATAGTTTTTTTTTCATTAATATTATATATAGTTGTGAATAAATTATCGAATATTATCTATCCATAAATATTCGGAATAAAAATTTGGTTTATTTTGGTGTTTATTAAATATTAGAAAACTTAATAAAATAAAAAAAAATTATGTTTTTAAATTGATATATTACTATTATTGATAAAAATCTGAAAAGATGTTACTATTATTGATAAATGAAAAGTTGGTGATCTGCTAAACAGGTTTGCAGGTCACTCATTACTATTATTGATAGAAAAATAAAAAGTTGTTACTATTAATGATAAAAAATAAATAATGTTACTATTAATGATAAAAATTTCAAAATTTGTTACTATTTTTGGTCATTTGCCCTTTAAAATTACCACTTTATTCATCTACAAGTTAGGTAAGTATTTTTAATATAAATTATTTACTAGAATTAAAATATATAAAAACATTTATTATTTAAAACATATAAAAGTAGTATTAGGATTTATCATAATTATTATTATTTTTCTTGTTCTTTAAAAATAAATATGAATAGTAATTATGGGAATAGTTTTATTTACTTAAGATTTGTTAAAGGTTATTACTAAATTAATTATCCTTTATATTTATTTTTATATTGTATTTTAAATTGATACAATTTGGAATTGTAATTTTACATAAAACATAATATTATATATTTTATTAAAATAAATAATTATGAAACATGTTTTTACTAATATTGTATTATTTTACTATTTAAGTATTTAATATTTTTTTATATAATATGCATTTACTTTCAGTATCGTTTAATGAATTTATAAAACTATAAACAAATATCTATTCTAACTAATATTAAAGGATAATATTAGGATTTAGATTTGATTTAAATTTAATTTAATTAATAATTTGAAAATTCTCAAAATGATAATGATAACAAGTGATATAATTAGATAATGACGAATTATGAATGTAGTCAATTACTTATTGTTTGTAGATTTAAAAACAATAAATTGTATTTGTCTTTTAATTATTTTAAAATAAAATTTGTTTTTATATTTTCTAGTACAACGTGATGGTGACATGTGATATTTATGTGTATGTATGTGACAGGGACACGTGAAAACCACTTTAAAATGCAAAAATTTATACATTAAATGACAAATTTAAATACTAAATTTATAACTTTAAATCATTATTGGTCATCAATATTAATAAATATCATAATCTAACATTAAAATTACCTTTAAATTTTAAATTCATTAAATTATACACTAAATGAACATTTTTAAACATTAAATGTATAAAATTTGCATAAATTCATACATAAAATGGACAAAATTATCATGAGATGCGTTAATGTTTACTTTAAATAAATGCATAAATTCCTAAAATGTATAAAATTTAGCATCAAATACATTTTTGTACATTAAATTCAAAAATTTTAGAGTATTCTCATGTTCTCACGAAATTAAGGGGTTCTTACCAGAACTTAATCACACACATATACATAATCAGGTTTATCAGCGTACCAATTGAGTCAAAATTGCAATTGTAAATTACAATTTCATTCCTTATAATTCCATATTACTAATGATTATTGAGTATACCAAGTATTTATATTAAAATAATTAGGGCATGTTTGTATTAATATTATTAAAACAATGCTTGGTTGGTCGTAAAAGAATCAGTCAGTCTAATTTTAAGTTTAAATTAAGTTGTGTTAATTTGAGCTATGATAAGTTGATCATATATATCAAAGGGTTGGCAATTTCGGCTCATTCAAGTAAACATGTCAAACGGGTTGATGGCCAAAAGTCATAAATTTTACATTATTTTGAAATTTTTTTCAAATAATTAACAGTTTGTTTAATACACCGTTTTATACAATTTCCCTTTTTTTAAAAATTATGTTTTATCTTAGTTTTTTACGATGTGTCAATTTAACAATCCCACCTATTTGACCCTTTGGGTCAAAAATCGGATAATTTGTTGATGTGGAGCAACTCTTGTTGTTAATTCTATCATAAGTAATGGTCGATCATTAGCTCGTGTATAAATTTATGTGTTCCTTACCTATAAAAGATAAGGCATGGTGGGTATTTTAATAAGTGAACAAAATTAATTTGTACTAGTTAACTCCATCATTTATCATTATGGTAATTATAATTTGGGCATATCTATGGTTGTTGCAATTTGATTGGAGTATATCTATCTGTACTAATAAATGAATAAATAGCATTCACTTGTCAGTTAAATAGCATGGCAATCGGCACATACTTCATTTGACATGTGTAAATTCATTACAATTTTTGAATTTTAATTTTAATACATATTCTATAATAAAGGTGGAAATATCTTGCAACATGTCAACTTCTTAATGCAATATATTATTCATTTTCTTTGTTTATCGTGTAAGTACATATAATCAATTAAATAGATTAAAAATAAATAAAAAATTAATATAAATCTCTTTCCAAATTTATGTCCATCAATTAATAATTCATTATATAAAAAACAATTGAATTTAAATTTATATAAATTTAAATCGTATTTATTTACGTGAATACTTTGAGCTAATTTTATTTACATAAAAGGTTGTAAACATATTTATCAATTACACAAATATTAATTCAACATTTTACATAATCCCATTTGATTATATCATTTGGATGAATAATATTTAAACATAGGATTATGTAACACCCATAATTCTCACACAAATGCCACGTCAATACAATACACAGGTGGCAATAACGCAATCATCTCATAAAGCACATGTCACGGGATTAGCGGAAAATACTGATAATTTAAAACTTTAATACAAAGTTAACACATCGCTGATCAAGTACAGAATACAGATAACAACTCTAAAGTCTAGCATCAAAATACAGTCAGCATACACAACTCTAAACTGCCCGATCTCTACTTCGGCTGCTGCGGCTGTAACTGCGATCCCACAGTATGGCTGCCTGAGACACGGAAGACTCGAAAACATGAGCTGGACAGCTCGTGAGTACGCGAGGGTTAGACACTGCATGTAAACACATATAGCATACACAGCACATATATCTCAACACACATATGCAACTCTATGCATAACACATATCTCTGCTCGGAAGGGGACGCCGTTCCCCAGCAATAGGCACAGGAGCGACCTGGCAATATCACTGACGTATATATACAGCCTCATATCTCGTGACTGGTTAGGGACAGTCAGCCTGCGCGATCACATATCGCGGACACCTGCAATTCAAACACATATAGCACGTATAGGGTAGAGAAGCTCATACATGCGCGCTATCACAGTCTCATACACATATATATCACAACCACATAGACGACTCGAAAGAATGCACGTGCGTTTAAAAAGAACTCGAGTACTCACCGATACCCGAAAGCAATCGAAACCCGAACTCTCAATGCGGCTCGGCACGTGATCGGCTAACATCTGTACACATCACGGGTCTCACATGTTATCACAAACTCGATAGCCATGGCCGAACCAGAGGGTTTTCACCCTCCATACTCAATTTCAGCAACATAAGGACATCAAACTCATACATAAACATCCCATATACTATGGAAACCAATTCCCACATATAACACATACATATCTCAAGGATTTAGCCATTAAAATCAAGAATCCATACCTCAAGGTCCTCAAGAATTTCAACAAGATGAAGATTATCAAGGTTCCTCAACAAATCCAAAGCTGGAAATCAATTTCCTTCAGCTGGAGCTCCCACACACAGCACACACACACACTTTAGGTTTCTTGAGTTTTGGATGAGAGGATAAGAGATAAGGGAAACTATACATATACGTCTTTATCTTTATTCCGGTTCCGAACCCACTAACCCGGACCCGATATCACTTTTTCACGATTTATATCATTAGGACCCAATTAAATCCACGATCTCAAGGAGATAATTAATCCGCTAATTAATAGCTCGGAGACACGTATCACTCAATTTTGACACGTTAAATCCACGAAACAAAATTTAATTGGACCAATGCAATAATATTAAAATAATGAGTCAATAAATTAAATCCACGTACCAGGCTCAATTTCGGGATGTTACAAATCCTCCCCTCTTAAAAAGATTCCGTCCCGGAATCTAGCTCGGACTCTGGAACAGCTGCGGATAACGACTCCTCATCTCGGCCTCGGGCTCCCAGGTGGCACTAGTACCCTTATGATTCCTCCACTGAACGAGTACTAGCGCGATCTCTTTATTCCGCAATTTCTTCACTTTACGATCAGTAATCGCCTCAGGCTGCTCAACGTATCTCAGATGATTGTCCACGGTGATCTCGGATAATGGCACAAACTGATCATCCTTGGCCAGACATTTCCTCAGGTTACTCACATGAAATGTATCGTGAACTCCGGCCAACTCAGGAGGCAATCTCAATCTGTACGCCTGATCTCGGACTCTGGCGATAATCTCGAACGGACCGATGTATCGCGGACTCAGCTTACCTCGATGCCTGAATCTGATAACTCCTTTCCACGGCGATATTTTCAGCATAACGCGGTCCCCAACACTGAACTCGAGCTCGGTCAGACGACGATCGGCATAACTCTTTTGCCGGCTCTGCGCCACTCTCATATGCTCTCGGATGACTGCCACTTTATCGCTCGTCTCCTGTAGCAACTCAGGCCCACTGATAGGTCGCTCGCCAACCTCGCCCCAACACACCGGGGTTAGGCACTTACGCCCATACAGTGCCTCGAACGGAGCCATCTTGATGGAAGAATGGTAGCTGTTGTTGTACGCAAACTCGACTAACGGCAAGTGAACGTCCCAACTACCACTGAAATCGATCGCACAAGCTCGGAGCATATCCTCGAGAGTCTGATTCGTCTGCTCTGTCTGCCCGTCTGTCTGAGGTCTGTATGCTGTACTCAACTGAACTCTCGTCCCCAACTCGTGCTGAAAGCTCTGCCAGAACCTCGAAGTAAACCGCGTATCTCTATCGGACGTAATCGACATCGGAACGCCGTGCCTCGAAACTATCTCGCTGATGTATAACCGAGCCAACTGATCCATAGTGATGGTACCCCGAACCGCTAGAAAGTGAGCACTTTTCGTCAAGCGATCCACTATCACCCAGATCATATCATTACCTCGAACGGTGCGCGGAAGCCTGACGATGAAATCCATCGTGATATGATACCACTTCCACTCAGGGATCTCTAAAGGCTGCAAATGCCCGTGAGGCTTCTGATGCTCGGCCTTGACTCGCAGACAAGTCATACACTCCTCGACGTATCGGCCCACATCTCTCTTCATCCCTGGCCACCAATAGAACTCGCGCAAATTTCTATACATTTTGGTGCTCCCGGGGTGGATAGACAATCTCGAACGGTGCGACTCATCTAAAATCAGCTGCCGCAGATTACCGACTAATGGAACCCAAACACGATCACGAAACGCCCACAAACCTCTGCTATCTCTGCTCAATGCCTCTAGCTGTCCCGCAAGCCGCTCTCTTTTCACATTCTCCGCCCGCAAACCCTCTAACTGAGCATGCCTCAGACTCTCCACAAGAGTCGATGTAACCTCGAGCCTCGCTGCTCGGGAAACTACCGTCTGGCCACACGCCTTACGGCTCAACGCATCGGCCACCACATTGGCCCTACCCGGATGGTAGCTGAATTGAATAAAATCTCAGAAGCCATAAAAATTTCTTATGAAATTGCATAAAGTTAGCCCATGAAGATTTTGCAATAGTATAGAGGAGAGATTTAAAAGCCATAACTGACTCGAGATCAAATGAAAGAGATATATGAGCTAACTCATGTATTGAGTTGCTATCTGGATTGATTATGGCGAAAAGCATAAAGCTTATATAATACGAGTATGAATAATAATTCAGAATTCCTAAAATAAACAAACAGCGAAATATTGAATCAAATATGAACTACGAGAAGAAATTTGAAATTCTTATACGTAAGAATCTTAAAGAAATAGAAAGATGTGAAATACAGATGGTGCTCGTTCAGTGGAAACACCACAAAGGTTCGTGTCAGTCATTGGGAATCTGGATATCATAAAAGCTATCTGCCCAAGTCTGTTCGAACATATTTAACTTCGGGGACGAAGTTTGTGCGTGGTGGAGCTCATTCTGTAACAACCCAACTTAATATCTGACCATCGAACCAATAATGTAATCTTATTATATCTGATTTTGAGATAATAATGTAATTTTATTACATTATTTATGATGTAAGTTATTTAAGTTTGAAAATATTTACTTAAATTATATATGATATTAATTATTAAAGATGAGTAAATTAAAAGATATGTAAAATACAAAAGTTTAATGGGTTAAATAGCAAATTTAACCAAAGTTTATATATAAACCTTGAAAATGATCATTTAAGATCATTAAATACTATTAACTCTCTCTCTCTACTCTCTCACTAAAAACATACGGTTCTTCACAAAGAATTCAACGAAAACTCCATAAATTTACAATCAAATTGAAGATTGAAGACAAAGAGGAGATACAAGTATCATCAAGGAACATCAATTGACAAGAATTTAAGGTAATTTTCCAAACTATTCAAAGTTTGGTTCGGTTTTATGTAAAAACCGAAACCAAAGAAATTAAATTATGAAATTATTGTTGCATGTATAAGAATTTTGTAGATTATGATAAATTTATGATAATAGATGAAACAGAAACAGAAATCTGAGGTTAAATCGTTCGAATAAGCAAGAAATTTGATTTTTATGAAAATATATGTTTTTGACAAAAACTTGCTTATTTTGGACGATCTTGACAAATTAATGATGTTATTAATAGGGAAATTAGTATAAAAACACTCAAATAGTGATATTACATCAATATATTTCATTGCATGTTGATAAAAATGAAAGTTTGATAATTATTAATAAAATCCGTATGAAGAACACCAAGAACACCAAGAACAATTTCTGGAAAAAATAACAAGTGTGGGATCCGAATTCGGATGACCCGAATTCGGATGATGTCCCATTTCGGACCACGAAAATCGGATGAAATCCATTTCGGTCCCATACTTCGGATAACAAATAAATATTTTGTTAAGTATTGGTCCGAACTCGGATGACCCGAATTCGGATAGTGCCTACTTCGGGTCCAATACAATTTCGGATAAAGTACCGTTTCGGACGGAAGAAGGTCCGAACTCGGATGAATTTCGGATGTACCATTTTCGGATGACCTAGAACCGAATCCGGATGATCCGAATTCGGATGGTCCGAATTCGGATGGTCCTAATCCGGATGTGGTTTTTATGATTCAAAATATAAACAACAGAATTCCTTATATAAATATGAATGATCAGATTTCAGAAATGTAACTTTATAAGATTTAAGAGATTGATGGTAATATGATCAAAATATAAGATTTTGATATCAAAGACCAACGAATGAATCTTGAGCATAAATGATGAACACTGAATATATATTATTCAGATGATATAAGAGCTAATAAATATCAGAAATGATATTAATAACAGATTGAGCAACGAGCAAAATGGCGAGCATCTGAAAGTCTGATATAAGTCAGATAGTGGTTCTATCCACTACAGATTGTGAGCAACAGAGTCAGAGCCAGAAACTAAAAGAGCACAAATAGCCAGTAACTGTGAGTTGTAGATTTCACTTTAACTGCATATTATGTGAATTGAGACTTTTGTTGCATGATTCTGATTTATTTGACATTCTGATCTTGAGCTTATTGATATACCGTCATAGTATATTTACTATGATTTGTTGAGCTGAGTATTTCTTCTTCTAGATTCGATTCTTTTACGAGTCACTTGATTGTTAAGCTTAACACCATCACTATTGCTCAGTGTTGGGTTAATGTTAGGCTTATGATGTGCTGATTTACGTGATGAAAGCATAGAGGGTAGCTAGAGCTGAGCATTCCGATGATATCCATATAGAGCTTTTACTGGTAGCTAGCCCAGTACGTGGCTGATCCCCACTAATGATGCGTGTGTATGGATTTATCATCATCCGAGCATTCCTTATGAATTTTGTCTAAAAGTCTCAAGAGCAACAACAGTTTTATAACTGGGAGCTGAGCAAATCCGCGCATCAAAAGAGCATTAATTGGCCAATGACCCTTCGAGATTGAGCTGTGCATGAGCCTAGTGCAGTGCATATAGAGCTGAGCCGTGTATGAGCCGAGTGCAGTGCATGTGCTTCCGCGTTCATAATTGCATGTTAAATGTGAAATTCTACATTCTCACTAAGCAAATAAGCTTACCCGTTGTTGCATTATTTTTCAGGTAAAGGCAAAGGATTGGCTGGACCTAGTTCATAGGTCAGGATTTTTGAAAGAGCTTGAAGTGCATTAGAACCGGTTTCAACATCTTGGTATTTGGATGATGATAGAGCTTTGGGGTTCGGGTTTAGTTTATATTATGTGATTTGATGTAATAGTCTAGATGTTTGTACTTTGCTACTTAAAATTCTGTCTCTGTATGTAATTAATTTTATTTCCGCAATTGTAAATTTTATCTTAGTTTCATGATTGATATTGCATTGCTACTGGGCCTAGACTTGAGACCTTTGAGAAATCAGAGGTTCTCACAGGATGGTATCAGAGCAATAGTTTGAGTGAATCATTGTATTACGTGTAATACATGATCTCAAACTTGTGCAATGTTATAGTATCAATCATGATAGGATGGCTTGAACTAAGATAGGTTTCAGAGACTAGTAGGATGGGGCATGAAAGGGTACAATGTGCTAGGCTAATGATCTAAATGTTTAGTGATTTGAATTTCAGAGCTATGTCAGGAGAAGGTGGACCATCAGGTGGCATGACCCCAGAGCAAGTCCTGGAAATGATGCAACAACTAATAACCCAGAATAATGAGCAACAAAACAAGTTTATGCTAGAACAAATTAAATCAATAAAGAAAACTGAAAAGAGAAATAAACATAAAAAGAAGCAAACTGAACAGTCAAGCGAATCCGATTCTGATGATGAGCACGTCAATAAACGAGCTGTGCAGCCAAAAGGCTGTAGATTCAAAGATTTCAAAGCGAGTGGTGCCTTAACGTTTGAAGGCATAGTAGACCCAATAAAAGCGTTAGATTGGGTAAGTCATACTGAAGAGATCTTCAGTATCTCAGAATGTCTGGACAGCAATAGAGTTAAGTTTGCTACAGCGCTGTTCGTTGGAGCTGCTAGAGCCTGGTGGAAAACACAAAGGAGCATCTATGGTGAGGAAGCAATTACGACATTGGACTGGGAGCAGTTTTTGGAGATGTTCAACGCCAAATACTGTCCAACAGATAAACAAGATGAACTCGAGATGCAGTTGATGCAATTGAAACAAGGAACCAAGACCGTTAATGAATATGAGCATGAGTTCTCGAGACTTTGCGGCTACTCGTCATATCAAGTAGCAACAGAAGAGCGTAAGATAAATCGATTCAGACTGGGTCTAAATCCAACATATAGAAGACAAATGAGTAGAATAAAGTTCACGACGTATCTCAGTATAGTGGAAGCAGCAAGAATGGTGGAGCGGGAATTCACAGATTCTAGTTGTGAACCCGTTATGATGGCTGTAAGTCCTACATGTCCATCTCCACCTAAGAAACAGAAATCTGGTAGATTCTTCGGTTCATCAAAGTCCAGTCAGCAGCAGTCACAAGCATCCTCTACGCCTCAGAAGACAAGAGTCTATTCCATACAGTCAGGAGCGCGATCGTGTAAACGCTGTAATAAATTTCATAGCGGACGCTGCAACCCTAGAGATGTGACCTGTTACACTTGTAACCGGATTGGACATGGAAGCGATGAGTGCCCAGAAAGAAGCGACGTATGCTACAACTGTGGTGAGCGTGGACATTATGCCAAACATTGCCCGAATACACGCGTGCTTACTAATCCTGAACAACCCATTGGCAGAGCAATTCAACAGAGTACTACAATGATACCTACAGCAAGGGCGCGAGCTTTCCATATTACTGCTAAGGATGTCGAGGAGACACCAGAGACGCCAGAAGACCACAATGGTAACTAATACTAAGTTCATTATATGCTAAAATGATTTAATTCCGTTACCATATGAATTTCAATTCCAACATAAGTAGTGAGTTAACTGTACAACCCTGTCATCGATAGTGAATAATGCGGATGCCATATGGGTCGTATCAGTTGAAATTACGATATAAATACATTTCCAATAAGAAATAATACCTATAGACGGTGGTACTCGCTCCCTGTACCGCACTGCTGGTACTCGCTCCCTGTACCGCAGGCGGTGCATCCGGACAATCTCTGACTATATGGCCTGGCCTCCCACAGCGGAAGCACAGGGAATCCCTCGAAGTACAAGTAAAAGATGTATGGCCATACTGACCACAGCGGTAGCAACGGGGCTGCTCTGACGTACAAGGACCAGAATGGCGACGGCGACACCTCGGACAGTCTCTCTCTCCGGCTGAACTGTCTGCCCGACTCCCGGATGGCTAGGACCCCTGTCCCACGCTGCTCTGGCTCTGGCTGGGAGCGCTATATCGGGAAGTCTGCCCCTGACTCTGACTGGCTGTCCCCGACCCCTGATACTGCCCAAACCTCCTGGACCTCCGGTCTCTGCCTCTGTCTCTGTCTCGACGAAATCCTGAACCCTGCCCCTGAACCTGCTGCTGCTCAGGCTGCCTCTCTCTCTGATAGTCCTGGGGCTCTCGGTAGTGACTCTGGGACTGCTCAGACGTCCCTGTCCTCTGTCTCTGGGATGGAGGCTGGCCTCTCTGCCTCTCGATCTCTCTCTCTCTCTAACACGGGCCAACTCCAAGGCTCTCGCAAATGTCGGGGTGTCATGAAGCCCAACGAACTCCCGAATGTCCGACCGTAAACCATCAATAAAGGCATCAGCCTTACGAACCTCTGTATCCACGTGCTGAGGTGCAAACTGAGCATACTCATTAAATCGGTCTACATACTGCTGGACTGACATGCTGCCCTGCTGAAGATGTATAAAACGACGCTCCATTTCCCGACGCTCATCCCGGGGAATATACTGTAACTCGAAGATAGCACGGAACTGATCCCATGTCATAGCATACGCTGCAGCTGTAGTCATGGATGACTCAATGGACTTCCACCACTGTGAAGCCCCTCCCTTTAGCTGATAAGCCGCATAGCCGACCATATCACGAGGATCGACATGGGCAACGCGGAATGCGGCCTCTATCTCTCTCTCCCAAGCCATAGCCGCACCCGGCTCACCACCGCCTCGAAACTGGGGTGGGGCTCCCGCCATAAAGTCCTTAAAGGACCCACCTCGCACAGAAGAAGAAGATGCCCCAACCACTGTCTCAACACTAGTAACTGGCGGCGGATCAGCTCTCTGTCGCTGATGCTCTCTCTCTCTATCCCTCTCTCTGTAGAATTCGGTCAATACTGATAACATCTCTGACCGGCGGACATACTCGTCTCCCGCAGGTCTCTCTGGCCCTGAACCCTCGCCATGATCTGCCATAACTACCTGCACATATCACAAAGGTAAGATAACAGATCGATCACCCAGCGTTATACAATAAGCTAGGTCAGTTAATTCCGCTAAACTCAGTCTCAGGGAAGAATCCCACAGATCTGAACACGGTAAGAGCACAAGCATCCACTGATACTCAATACTGAAACCTCAAGCTCTGATACCAAGCTGTAACACCCATAATTCTCACACAAATGCCACGTCAATACAATACACAGGTGGCAATAACGCAATCATCTCATACAGCACATGTCACGGGATTAGCGGAAAATACTGATAATTTAAAACTTTAATACAAAGTTAACACATCGCTGATCAAGTACAGAATACAGATAACAACTCTAAAGTCTAGCATCAAAATACAGTCAGCATACACAACTCTAAACTGCCAGATCTCTACTTCGGCTGCTGCGGCTGTGACTGCGATCCCACAGTATGGCTGCCTGAGACACGGAAGACTCGAAAACATGAGCTGGACAGCTCGTGAGTACGCGAGGGTTAGACACTGCAGGTAAACACATATAGCATACACAGCACATATATCTCAACACACATATGCAACTCTATGCATAACACATATCTCTGCTCGGAAGGGGACGCCGTTCCCCAGCTAACAGGCCGCACACAGCAGCGGTTAGCTACTCAATAGGCACAGGAGCGACCTGGCAATATCACTGCCGTATATATACAGCCTCATATCTCGTGACTGGTTAGGGACAGTCAGCCTGCGCGATCACATATCGCGGACACCTGCAATTCAAACACATATAGCACGTATAGGGTAGAGAAGCTCATACCTGCGCGCTATCACAGTCTCATACACATATATATCACAACCACATAGACGACTTGAAAGAATGCACGTGCGTTTAAAAAGAACTCGAGTACTCACCGATACCCGAAAGCAATCGAAACCCGAACTCTCAATGCGGCTCGGCACGTGATCGGCTAACACCTGTACACATCACGGGTCTCACATGTTATCACAAACTCGATAGCCATGGCCGAACCAGAGGGTATTCACCCTCCATACTCAATTTCAGCAACATAAGGACATCAAACTCATACATAAACATCCCATATACTATGGAAACCAATTCCCACATATAACACATACATATCTCAAGGATTTAGCCATTAAAATCAAGAATCCATACCTCAAGGTCCTCAAGAATTTCAACAAGATGAAGATTATCAAGGTTCCTCAACAAATCCAAAGCTGGAAATCAATTTCCTTCAGCTGGAGCTCCCACACACAGCACACACACACACTTTAGGTTTCTTGAGTTTTGGATGAGAGGATAAGAGATAAGGGAAACTATACATATACGTCTTTATCTTTATTCCGGTTCCGAACCCACTAACCCGGACCCGATATCACTTTTTCACGATTTATATCATTAGGACCCAATTAAATCCACGATCTCAAGGAGATAATTAATCCGCTAATTAATAGCTCGGAGACACGTATCACTCAATTTTGACACGTTAAATCCACGAAACAAAATTTAATTGGACCAACGCAATAATATTAAAATAATGAGTCAATAAATTAAATCCACGTACCAGGCTCAATTTCGGGATGTTACAGATTATTTTTGTATGAATGTTATTTTAAATATTATAAATAGAATAATTATTGGTAAACATACTTACATGTGTGTGTAAAGCTAGTAGTATATAATTATAATAAATATAATATATATAGACTAAGAGTAGTTAGAATATGTAGAGTAAAAAAATATAGGAGATAAAGTTTGACACCATAAGAACACAATTTTATTTTATGTCTTGAATATTTTCTTTTTCTTTCACTCAAAAGTAAAAGACTAAGTTATGAGATTCATAACTAGCTACATAACTACTCCATTAATCACTAAACTTTTCACCTTTCATAACTCATGGTGGTTACCAGACATTAACCACCAAACTTTTCATCTTTTGGTGGTTACATGAATTAATTATAAACTTAAACATAATAATTATTCAAGTTTAATTTATTTTATTGCTAAAAGAATAGATGTGGTAGTGCATGGTAGTAATTGGGCAGGGATGAGTTGATTAAGCAGGCTAGCTTCAATTCCTTTCAATCGACACCCAAATTAATCAAAGGAGGTTAATGTTTATAGTTTATGATGCACGCTTATGCGTATGTAAACTATAGATATATATCGACCGATTATGTATAAACAGACACATGCACACACGTAGCTGGGACTGAGATCGAATTGAATGATATTAACATTTACATATATAAAGTTATTAATTATACATAGGTTATAGATAGGTAGGTACGAGAATCATATGATGATGGATATATATATATATATATATATATATATGATATTAAATTAAAAAAGAAAAGAAATACATGCAGGAAGAAATAATAAATACATGAAAGAAAAGTAAAGAAAAGAAATAGATTAATCAAGTGTGAGGGTGAGGGTGAGGGTGATCAGGATGAGGATGAGGATGAGGATGGATTGGGGGATGAACGTTGAAGAAAGCTGGGAATGGGAAGCAGGCACATGCAGTGAAGTTGTTGGAATCAGCAGCAGGAGCAGGATTGCTGATTTTTCTTGTACCATCTGCATTGGAAGTAGTACTGGTCTTTTTATTAGTATTTTGCTGCTGGAATTGGAATTGGAACTTCTTCCTCATCACATAAGCTTCAGCGAGGCCAGCAGAGGGTGTTGACATTTTTATCAATCAAATTATGATTTATGAATGTATTGTAAACAAAGGGGTACGAGTGAGTATTTATAATAAATTTTTTGCTTGGCCACCACGTCCACGTTTGACTGCTGCTAGTGCTGACCCTTTCAACATTTCTTTAATTGTTAACTTTAATTTCCCTTTTATTATTATTATATATTATTCAACCCATATATTCATTCATCTGTATGTAATTCCTACGTTACGTACATCAAACTTTCTTTTTCCAAACTCTGTTTTCGAATACTTCAATTTTACAAAACTAATAACAAATTTAACTTTACTACTTTCCAAATGAATCATTAAAAACTAGTACGTTAACATACAAATATTATTTATTTAACAAAGTGGTATTATTATTTTCCTAACTTCATAAATTTCAACTATTTTTATGATTCTTTTTAAACTTTTTATTTATAAATTTATATATATATATATATATATATATATATATATATATATATATATATATATATATATATAGATACTAATTCATATTCTAATTTATATAACACACACACACACATATATTACAATAAACAAAATGTTATGAAACATGTTTTTACAAATTCATACGATATGATTTAAATCCTGTAATCCACATAAGATGTTCTCATTTATTAATAGATTTACATATGGATACAAATATAGCTTCTATTACTATTAGTTATCAATAAAATTATATCAAAATAAAAGCTTTTATGTTTTTACAATAATAATTTTTTTAACATCAACATATCTATAACTAAATAAATACTATTTAACTTGCTTAGAATAAATAACGGATAACTAGTTATCGATCATAATATTTTAAATATTTCATTATAATTTGAATTTTAATCATATCAACTTATCTCCTTATTTATAAGGTTATCAAAAATCCAAAAGGTTTTTTACGATACAACTTTTTTTTTTTTCGGTTTAGTTTGTTTTTGAAAAGGATGGTAATTTATACATAACACATACATAATAAATTTATTTAAAATGATAATTTCATCCTTATTTTTTTTAAAAAAAAAGTAAACATAATAAAATAATCATCCTAGTTAAAATTGTTATACATGTGAAAATGTGTTAAATGGTATTGCTTTTGGAAAAAAAAAAAACTAAATCGGCAAATCGGTTGAATTAACTTTCAATTTGTTGCATTTCGGGCTTGTTAAGTCCTGGTCAAACCCGGTCCATCCCTTTATTTTGTTTGGGGCTTTCCTTAGTCGCATTCGGAATGGGGTCTTCTTGCATAACACACATATTCAAAAGTCAAATTTGATTTACTCAAATTGAATTTCCTTTGATCCACAAGAAATAATATTTTATGACGTCATCAAACACGTTTCTTCTACAAACTAAGAGGGTGTTTGGATTTGCGTTTAAAAAAGTGCTGTAGCGTTTTGGAAACTAATAATCAGATAATTGCTATAACAAAAACTGCTGCAGGAAATGTAGTGTTTTGTTTAGCTTCTGCTGTTTGATATCATAATTATCAATAAATCAGTTTTTAAAGTGTTTGGGTTTGCGTTTTTACTTGTAAAATGACCAAATAATCACTTATTAAGCAAATAAGCTACAATTTTTAACTTATGAAAAAGTGTGGTAGGACAAACGCTAAACGCAAATAATCACTTATTAACGTGTGCAATCCAAACACTTTAAACCAATTATTTACGTTATGGTAACGTAATAAGCTAATAATCACGTTTATAACGCAAAACCAAACACCCTCTAACTCTGTCTGGGATCAATGTGGATCTATACATACACCACCACTCTTTCTAATTTTTACAAATCATATACTTCTCATATCACATGTTTTTTTTTTATTAATGACGTAAGATCCACTAATTAAACTATATTTTCTTTCTCATATTAAAAAAAAAAGTGCTTTTTAATTAGCAAAAAGTGATGTATATTTGGAATCGCATAATAGTTATTACTTCCGAAATTTTTATTTTTTTTAATCTAATAAAAAATTAATAACTTTTAATCAATGACTACCTACATCTAACATTTGTCATCTTTTTATGACATCAAATCATCTATTAACAATCACATTAATTTTTAAAAATAATAATTAAAAACTAAGCTAATTTTTAGAACTCAAATATTTGAAAATAAAAAATTGCAACAATCATATTTTTTTTAAAAGACATTTTTTATTGAAGAACCTATCGAAAAGCTAGATAATACAAAACACAACAACTGTTCCAAAAAACCAAAACCTACACCAAGCATTAATACCCCCTTACCCAAACCAAGAAACGAGACGACCTAAAACTAGAACACAAGGAACCCAAAAGCAAATGCTACAAAACTCAGACACCCGGCCACATACGCCAAATGCTCAACCTTACGATGCGTAACAAAACAAAATGCCATAAAAATAACCTCATCGACAATACATATATAGAAAACTAAACAACGCCTCTCATACACATTCGTGAACTCCTAATTGCATAATCAAAATCAAAATCTGAACCATCAATGTCATCGGTATATACTCAAACTATTTAAAAATGGCTAGAAACATACCTCTTGCATCAAAAATTTTATTTACTACTTTTTTTTTACGATGCACTAGTAAGTTTTAATATTAAACTATAACTTTGTTATTAAAATAAGTAAATCAATAAATTTGATAATAAAAATATTATAGCTCAATGTATAAAGCTTTGCCTGGAACAAGAGGTTTTAAGGTTTTGAGTTTAATTCCTGATTAAGTAATTTAATATTTTGTTTTTGTGGAGAAGCATGAAAGCAATGAACCGATTTTTTAAGTGGTCCGGTTTGGACGGCGCACCGATTGCACCCAGCGTGATGTAATATGTTTTCCTTTGCAATGCATTGTGCTTCAACTCGAACCGACTATACGATGCATCAAATGATCATAATGCACGATCCTACTTGCCTGATGCATTGTGATTTTCCAAAGTTTTTCGATACATAGAGGTTTTCTATTGAACCCTCCTATATGTATGATGTATACATACTTACATACATATATATATGTATGCATAGATCAACAATTACATAAAATTAACTGGCAGTCGGATTCACGTATGTACGGTACGTCCTACAAAAAAAAAATTTAAAGAAAAGAATACGTACCTTAAATATTTTTGGGAATAACAACTTAATTATATACAAGGCATGTTTGGCAAACTAGTTGTAGTTTTGTGTATTCAAAAGTGACGCAGCTTTTTAAAATAGCTGAATCTTTTAGTTTTACAAATGTGTTTGATAAAAGTAGCTGTAGCTGTAGTTTTTAGTATTAACTTACGTAAATAGAAAATTAATATCAATTAAATGTGCTAGTTTATGATTAATAGGAGGATAAAAAAAGTAATTATGTTTGACCAAAAGCTCCAAAGCTTTTTAAACGCTACTTTTATTAGTGTTTTATATAAGAACCTTTTTTAGAAAACGAAAAAACTATGTTTGTTTTCCAAACAAGACTTTTTGTTTTTTTTTTTTTAAAAAACTCTAACTTGAAAACTGAAATTGAAAAATGACTAGTTTTCATTAACTAATCGCAATCTTAGCTTTTAGTAAAGAGTTTTTTAAAAACAAAAGCTCCTAAAAATTCACTTTTTTTGTGTCTTAAACTAACAACTTAATTGTTGGCTAGCGATCCCAGCTGATTGAAACGGTAATATACATATGGAACGTCAATCAATTCAAGTTGAGAATATATATGTATATATTAATTTCATATTAATTTACACACGTACTTGCTTACTTACTGCAAATTAAACATACATATTTTACTTGCATACATACATACTAATATACCATGATCGATCTTAATTCATCAATAAATAATATGATAACGTACGTACGATGATCCATATATCATTTGTCGTGCTTGTAAGTACCCCGATCGATTGATCGATCGATCAGCTCACTCGCTACCTCAGCTCATACATCTATCGATTTCAACGTACTCCATCAGCTAGCAAACATTCGGCCCGAATCCCATAACCCCGTTTGCCGAATCAAATGAAATCTGTATACCTTCTTGTTGAATATTTCCTATTATTGAAATTCCAGACGATGTCGGTGCGAATGCAAAGCAAAACGTTCCCATATCGTCCACTGGTATTAGAAAGTTGTTTGCCGGAAGTGTCAACTCAGGTCCTCCAGAGAAGTAGAACGAAACTGTCGGGACTCTAACCGTCACAAAACCACTTAGCTCATAGCATGTGTCGAATATCGAAACCCCCCGTGCACGTGGTAGGTTGCTGGTTTGGGCGATGAACGCGTCACGAAACCTCGTATAAGCAACTGTAGGGAGTCTTGTCACCGCTGTCCCCGTGTCCATCACCACTCCACCATGCCCCATCTCACTCAGCTTGAAAATTGGTTCGGGTATGGTCACCTGAACCCCTCCCACCCCGAGACCCGACAGCCCAACATAGTAAAAACTAGGGGCTTGTGGGTTTCGTAGCAGTGGGACCCAAACTGCACTATCCGTCGGGAGAGATTCTCTTCCGAACTCCAACGAACCTGGAGAACCAGTCCCGCGACTAACAAGACAATAACTAAACGCTTCACCGCCGAGTTGACTGACTAGCGACAAGGAGCCACCACCGATACCGAGTAAACCAGCAGCACCAACAAACAAGCCTTGGTTTCTATGACCGCACCCTATGGCAACGTTGCGGATTAACGTATTTCCGAACGTAAGGGTCTCGAGGGCCAAGGTTCCCTTGGTGTAGGAACCGTCGCCATACGAAACCTGGTATTTGCACCCTCGACCACCATGACAACCCGCAACCGTCTCCGCATGTTGACACACAGGGGAGCCGCAAGAGACGGTCACAAAAGAAGCTGAGTTGGACGGGTCAAAAAGTGGATCCGATTGTTGGTAACACTGATTGCATGGGAAGCACTGTACCCATACGACGTCGCTTCCGGAGTCAACTACCATGTATTGACTCTGCGGCGGACTACCCACTCCTATCCTCACAAAATACTCCCCACTCCCTTGTTGCATGCCGGAAACCACCTCCGACCCGAAATCCTCCACCTGAAAACCAATTCGACTATTTAAAATTGCCACCCTTTTCACATCCCTCTTCAACCGAGCTTCCATTCGCCGCCTGTGACCACCGTCATTTTTCAATAGTTTGTCACGGTGTATAAGGTTGAGCTTCCAATTACTCTTGCCGCCATCCGATTCCAATATTTTGTGGTCAAACACTTGTGGTTTGGGTACGTATTTTGAGATGTTTATGATTTCTTGGACGGCAAGGAATTGATGAGATGGATATGACAATGGTGATGATGCGGTGGCGAGTGCGAGGAAGAGTAACAAAATCGCCACCGTAATTGGTATGCCGCCACTCATCATCATGGCTTTGATTTAGTGGCCACTCAACTCCAGTTCATGGCCTATATAAAGATTATAGACTTGTACGTACGTACGTTTTAAATGTATATATGTATATATATACTTTTTTATAATTAATTAAACACATAATTTCATATATATTAATGTTTTATTCTTGTCATGTACGTGACAACCTTTTATTATATATGTATGTTAATTATTAAATGTTATTTGTAAAATAAAAAAAATCTCAAATTATATCATTTAGAATTATATAAATTTAAAAATATTTTTTTTAAAATAAATACATATTGTTTCTGAAATGAATTAGTAAAGAACATAGTTTGTTGTATCTTATTTATTATAATAAAATAAATAAATATTATGGTTCAAATTATATCAATTAATTAAACATATCTATCTAAAATTAAAATTTAAATGCACGATATCAAATTATTACGATTGATATTTACAAAGCTAGATTAATGGTAGTCATGATAAATTAGTTATATACCATTCTAGTATATTTTTCTAGAATTCATATTTATGCATTTTAATTTAAAGTTTCTATATTTTATATAAAATATTTTTGTAAAAGGTCCATGTAATATTTGAGTTTATAAACTTTAATAATGTAATTTAAAAACTAACGTAATTAATGTAGACGGTACAAGCCAATTCTATTCACACCTTCCTTATGACATGGCATCTTCATACTTCTTATTGGTTTGACATTTTCATATTATTTAAATAATAAGATATTTAAAGAGACTATAATTTGATGGACGTAATAAGGATACAACGAGTAAAAAGGGTGTAAACAACAATTGGAAAAACTCATACTATATGACAAATATATATTAATTGTTTATTTTATTATATTATTAATGTGACATCCGATTTCAAAATGCTTGTTTAATTTATTTATTACACATATTTTAGTTTATTACTCCACTTTTAAAATAAATTTAAATTACTTTTAAAGAAGCATGCATGTATCAACTAATCCACTAGATGTTGTTGCTTTCAACTTTCAAGCACGGTGACACGAATTTGAATCAAAATGAGCACTAAAACTATCTTCTTAATTTCTTTATAACCAAAACCCTAATTTTTTAGTGATCTTTAATATACTATATTAATTCTGTTATAAAGTTTCAAATGAAAGTAATAGTGTGCAAGACTCAAAACTAGAATTTAAAAACTAATTATGATCCAATTCGATCGGTTTAATTTTTAATTTCAAGTTTTATCATTTATAAATTTTAATTTTGGTTCTATTGGTGAGATCTTTTTTTTTCTTTTGCTTTTTAGTTGTAGAAGCCATAAAAATCAACATCATACCGGTACGGCGCGAACTGATGAATGATGACGTTTGGTCTTTTAGTTCTTAGTCCCAGTATATAAATTTCTTTTTTCTTGGTTTCAATTGATCCAGTTTAATACCATAGCACACCTAGCCTATCTATCATCATAAAGCTATGATCGAGTTAATTCGGTGCATGTATCATTAACGTAAAACTAATGATTAATTTAAATAATCAAATTTCATATTTTGTACACACATTTTATCGTACGTTATGTTGCAAACATTTTATTCAGATATGAATATTAAGTGATCAACATTGAGGGTGATCCATGAAAATACATATGTTTCTTACTCGTGCAAAGGAACTCTTTCTTTACAACTTGGATAACTTCTAATGATGTTTGTCCTTCATATCACTAGATCTATTGGTATCTTTACAATATTAGGAAGTTTTAATCTCAATTCATACTTAACCGCAAGCAATCATCCACAATATATAAAGTTATGTACATACTATGTATCTGTTTAGCAAAAAGTAGTTATAACGGAAGCTTGTAGTTGAAGCTTTTGTTAAAAGATGTGTTTGGTAAGGTATCTAGAGTTGAAAAATATAAAATGAAATAACAGTTAATAAATAAATCAAATTAGAATAATAATTAATAAATATTATTTTGGTAATCTTATTTTTTGTAAACTTAAGTTTATTCTAAAAGCTAGTAGCTTATCATTTTTAATAAACTCTTGAAAAAAAAATCATCCAAATGTAATTTATTGATTATAAAAAAAGGTTATAGTTTTTTAAATTCATAAACTTAAGCTCTCATAAGTTTCATGCCAAACAAAAGCTTATATCTTATGACTACAAATGTTATGACCGGCCGATGTAATTATTTCTCCAGTGCTATGATATATGATATATTTTAGTTATACTATTTTACGATGATTGTTCTTAATTTCAACACGATTTATATCCATGTTTTTTTGGATCAAGGAATTAACATAACCTAATATAGTAATGATTTATATCAATTGGGTGACAATTAATTAAATAGATGAACAAATTAACTATCGATTAATTAATTTGTTAACGATCATGCAATTCAAACATTAACCAAATTGATTGATTAGTTCAATTCAAATAATTGGGTGTGATATATTAAATAAAAGAAACACAAACAATTAAAAAAGAATCGATTGAGCATAAATAAATAAGACAAGATATAGAGATAATTATTTATTTAAACATCAATCAAATTAGGAAAATAAATATATATTTGAGTGGGGGGAATGGAACGAGATATAAAGAATTGGGAGTACATAAGACATGCACAAATGTTTCAATTATTGAGCCATCATTAGTGCCAAAAAGTTCACTTTTACTAGAAAGATTATCAAATATTAATTATTTAAATATAAACAATTGTTTGCCTTTCTACTTTCTTTCTTTGATTATCAAATTAAAAGCGTTAATTATCACTTAAAACAAATACATCATGCATCACTTATTCGTCAGATATTATTAATTCAACATAAACATTGATGTAAGTTAATAATTTCTAATAAACTTATAAGATTGCATTTTAAGAAAACGTTTGGTTTGCAAAATATTTTCAGAAAGAATGAAATTAGGTAGGTTAGGGTGGATGTAGAGGTGCAAATGAGCCGAACTACTCCTGAACTAATAGAGATCGACTCGTTAAAAGTTCAAGTTAAACGAGCATGATCCGAGCTTGAGCCTAAATATGAGCTCATTTAATATACGAGTTTGAGCCCGATCTATGCATATCGAGTTCGCGAGTTTAAACAAGCTTAAACCAGTCCATATATAAATATATCTTTTAATTAACAAATATATAATATATAGAGTAAATAAATATAAAATATATAAATAGATTATAAAAACAAATTAAAAAACTAATATATATACAATAAACGAGCCGAACCCAAGCCGAGCTCGAGCATGTAAAATTATTCACGAGCCGAGCTCGAGCTTCACATACGGAGCTCGAAACGAGCCGAGCTCGAGCCTAGTTCTTTTAAATTTGTTGAGCTCAAGCTTTAACGCGCTCAGGCTCGGCTTGGCTCGTTTACAACCTAGGGGCGTGAGTGAGATACGGTAGGTAATATCGCCGTGAAAAACATATTATGGGAATGAAATCTTAATTTTTTGCCTATTAGGTAAGAAAATGAATTTCAATAGAGAAGTAAAAAATTTTATATTAAAAGGAATTCACGTTTTTTTTTCTTTTTAACCAACCAAAAAAAAAAAAAACATAATTTGCGTACAAAAAAAATAAATGTTACTTATTTTCTAAATTAAGATACATGTGATTATTGACGGTGATAATTTGCGTACACGAGATTATCTTCGTTTTATCATTCGTAAAAACATAATGCCACCATCAAAGTAGTAAAATAAAGTTTCATTAAAACTACACATATCACCAAATAATATTGAAATATCATCAGAAATCACCTAAGCAGATATGATGAGAAGAAACAGGGCCGGTCCAATCAATTTCGGGGCCCCGGATAAAAACTTAAAAGAGGCCTATAAATATATATGTATTTTCAAAATAAGCAAAATTCGAGTAAAAATGATAAATGAAAAACAAAAAACTTATTATTATATAATATAAACTAAAAACTTTGGCAAGTAAATAACCTTATTTAACCGTTAATAGAACTAAGTATATATATTAATTTTTTTGAAAATGGACCCCCTATGATTAATGGACCAGTTTATTTTCAGTCCAGTTCTCGGTTCTTAGATTTGATCATTTTTGGTTTTCGGTTGAGGCTAGTTCTGATACAAACTCATCCCAACACCCAAGAATATCAATTTGGTTTCATTTATGCCATCCCAATCAAATATTAGTTAAAAATTAATGAAAATGACAAGCATCCCTAATATTATATATAAATGGAAAGACTCAATAATTCGAATATGAAAGTTTATTAGAGAATATATGTTAATAATATTTTTAATTTATAGAAGAGGTATTATATGTTTAAATTATTATTTCATTGTTTTATATTTGTTATAAGTTGAAGGTCATTCTGTCATCTCATAATTTGAAACAAGTTTTTTTGCAAGAAAATTGGTTTAAAGTTATGAACAAAACAAAAATGATAGATACTATACTATGAAGGTCTATAATGATAGTTAAATGGTTTTAATATATAAGTTTTAAAAACTTAGGCGATATCTAGTTTATAAGCTAATTAAAGATAATTATTTTTAGTTTAATTAAAGATTTTTGCATATGATTGAGGGTGATAATTTATGTAGACAGACAATATTTATTGTTTTGTTGTTGTTAATAAAATATAATTAGCATCGCAATCAAACGTGATTCGGATAAATATTTTGTAATCAAATATTGTTATTTAATAAAAATAAAATAGTGAGGTGAAGAATTAGTTACTTTGTTAGGTCATGAGCAAGAGTGACGTTAGACGTAGTGGGCTGGCCTACTTTCTAAATTCTTGTAACCGTCCGTCCGTAATCACATTACATTGTCAAAACGAAAGATACAATATTGACTTTTAGAATACAAATCAATAATTTGTTTATTATCATAAAAAATGTACATGGTTAAATGAATAACAAGCTAATAATGCTTGTGAACATATATATATATATATATATATATATATATATATATATATATATATATATATATATATATATATATATATATATATATATATATATATATATATATATATATATATATATATATATATATATATATATATATAGGTTCAAGTGAGTATCACCTCTAATGCAGCGCACCAGAAGGTACCACCCTTAAAAGTAATTTTTTTGAAAATTTTTTTCATGAACATTTTTTAATTAACATTACACAGATCATATGTGAATTTCACGCAAATCCGAGCACTCTAAGTGCATGAAAACACGCACCACATAAATGCACGTTCACATACATTCAAAATTATGTAAGTGTGTGTTCACATCATTTTTTAGGAGCTATGAGATGTGAATGTATATGAAATTTATATATGATCTTCATAATGTTAATTAAAACATGTTTATGAAAAAAAAATTTTAAAAAAGTTTTTTTAAAGGTGGTACCTTCTGGTGCGCTGCATAAGGGGTGGTACTCTCTCGAACCATATTATATATATATATATATATATATATATATATATATATATATATATATATATATATATATATATATATATATATATATATATATATATATATATATATATATATATATATATGAATATGGTTCGAGAGAGTACCACCCTTATGCAGCGCACCAGAAGGTAACAGCTTTAAAAAAACTTTTTTAAAATTTTTTTTTCATAAGCATGTTTTAATTAACATTATGAAGAACATATATAAATTTCACATACATTCACATCTCCTAGCTCCTAAAAAAGGATGTGAACACACACTTACATAATTTTGAAGACATGTGAACATGCATTTATGTGATGCGTGTTTTCATGCACTTAGAGTGTTCGGATTTGCGTGAAATTCACATATGATCTGTGTAATGTTAATTAAAACATGTTAATGAAAAAAATTTTCAAAAAAATTACTTTTAAGGGTGGTACCTTCTGGTGCGCTGCATAATGGGTGGTACTCACTTGAACCTAAATCTATATATATATATATATATATAGACCATCCATCATCCACTGTTGTGTTGTGTTGTGTTGAACAACCAGATTATTAATTTATTAGTGTTGGGTCGTCAAGTCACATCTTTATTAAAAAAATATATTGTTTGATTAGAAATGCAGAAGATAAAAATGACTGACGGGTTTATCAAAAGAAAAAGAAATGTCAAGTAAGATGATGATGATTTTAACTCAATTTGGTACAAGTTTTTTTCTTTTTTTTTTTAAAGATTAGATAATTAATGGAGGGGAATATCTAATCTAATCTAAACCACCAACTGAAAAACTTGATCACCTCTGCCAACAAAATGATATTGCTGACACAACTTCTACAGGTTGGTTACTCAAATCCTTTTTAACTCAAACACATATATGTAATATGTATGTTCCCTCATACTTATGGGTTGAATGAAGCATTAAGTTATACACTTCACGTAATTAATCAAACTCCTTCGACGAGACGACATCCTATCCGGACTCATCATTTTCCCCACTCGGCCCCAAATTTCACATCTCTTGTTTACGTTCATTTCTATCCTCGATCTTCAGATAAATAAGCTTCAATCCCGAGCGCTTAATATGTGTTTTTCTAGGATATGCCATTTATCAAAAGGGATATTGTCCTTCCTCTAAAAGAGTATGTCTCTATGGATGTCATCTTTCATGAAAATGATTTTTTTTTTTTTGACCCTAGAGATTCTTCACTTTAAGGGGAGAAACATAATGAAGTGACTAATCTTGATGGTATTGTGCATACATTTCTTCCTTTACATAAGAAAAGTATGGACAAAAGGCATATCAATGCACCAATGGAGCAACACCAATTTTGAACTACCAAGTATAGGAAAAAGTGATGAAGAACAGGAAAATGTGGAAAAGGTTGATGACAACATCAATGCCATGTTTGTTTTTCTTAACAAGATCTTCCAACCTCTTATGTCTGCGAATTCGAAGACGCGAGAAGATGTTTTATATAGAAGTGCGTTTGTTTTTTTCTTCCGTCTTCCAGCGTCTGCAAAAAACCTCTACCCGCGTCTGCAAAGGTCTTCCCACGTTTCTAAACGCAGATTTCTACAGCTAAGTCCGCAAACCGCAGACATGAACCTCTTAAAAAACAAACAACACCAAGTTGAATAATTCAAATGAACTACAAGAGGATTTTCTCACCGATAGTACTAATCATCCAACATCACCAGACTTGCCTTGACAATCTGCACCTGAGGGTAAATTCTAAATATCGCATTCAAGCTCGTGTTAGTCGTGGTATACCTCCAACAGATACAAGCCTGATTTTAAATCCAAAACAAAATATCCTATTACAAATCATGTGTCTTATCATCGTTTATCAAAGTCATGCATCTTATTTGCTACAATTATGATCTATCTCTATTCCTTACGAAAGCCTTAGGCCTGACGTTTGGTTCACAAAATGTTTTCTAAAGGAATGCATAGGAATTAACTTGTCAAAGGATTGAAAAATCAAAATGAACGAAAATTGGATGAATTGAAATCGGTATCATGTTTGGTTCTCGAGGAATGCATAGGAATGGAATTAAAAATTTTCAAAGTGCAACCGGAGCTCTCCGCGTCCAGGCTAAAACTCCAGAGCTGGAACGGAGCTCCCCAGTACCAAACCACGCCCATGCCAAAACTTCAGATGGGGACCAAGATCCCGTGTGTCGGCTCCGCACCCAGCACGGAATTTAGTTTCCACCACACCCTCCTCCTTGAAAAGCAGATTCATGTGTATGAAGGAAAATGATTTCTCCCTTGCAAGTAGATTCCTTCCCTTGTGAATGGTTATTACCAACCACACCATGGAAGGGAATGTTAATTCCGATTCCACAAGATTTTATCAACAATCCGCAAACCAAACGCACCCATAAAAGACACAAGATGGCAGCACTAGAAAAAAAAACTAGTTGGGACATGGTATTGGAGAAAAAAACATAGATGGATGTGTATACTAAAACATAAGCAGATGGATCGATAGAAAGGTTCAAAGCACGATTAGTTGCAAAAGGCCATACACAATCCTATGGAGTAAATTACCAAGAAACTTTTGCACCTATTGCCAAGAGTACTCTTATCTTTGGCTGCTAATCAAGATTGGCCCTTCTTCAATTTGATGTCAATAATGCATTCCTTCATGGACATCTCGTTGAAGAAGTTTACATGGATCCTTCTCATGGAATTGAAAAGTACTCAAAGACTGCCATAGTGTGCAAAAAACCGTTATATGGATTCAAGCATCCTCGAGGGCATGGTTTGATAGGTATACGAATTACAAAATCTATGAAGTAATTCGGGTACAAGCAAAGTAATGCAAATCACACACTATTTTTGAAACATAGCTAGGGAAAAGTGACTGCAATGGTTGCCTGCATGGACAATGTAGTTGTAACACATGATGGTCTTGAAGAGATGGAGAATCTCGAAACACACTTAGCCGCCGAGTTCAAAATGAAAAGGCTTGGAAATTTAAATTACTTGGTATCGAAGTAGCTAGATCAAAGAATTGTATTTTCTCTAAAAATAAATATACTCTTGATTCGTTAGCTCAGACAAGACTATTCAACAAAATCATTAGTTATACTATTATTTAAGTGAATCTCCTACTGATAAAACGGAATATCAAAGACTTGTGAGAAAATTGGTTTATTTATCTCACACAAGACCTGATATCACGTATACAGTAAGTGTTGTTTGTCAATTTATGCATGATCCTCGAAAGTCACATATGGAAGCTGTGGAACACACTGAAGCATGCTCCAGGAGATCTGATTTTTAAGAAGCATGGTCATTTGAGAATGGATGGTTATAGCGGTGCTGATTGGGCTCGATCAAGGTCGACTTCAGGTTATTTCACTTTCGTAGGAGGAAATCTTGTAACATGGAGAAGTAAGAAACAAAAGGTCGTGTCAAGGTCAAGTGCTGTGTTTTAAAAAGCACGCCTCAGGCTCAGTGAGGCGCGAGGCTCATCGAGGCTCAAAGCTTTGCGCAACACATGCTGTTGCGAGCGCCTCCTTGTCGTTTCATTAAATTTGGCCCAGAAAAGAAGAAAATGAGTTTCTTTTTGCTTAATTGTTAAAGGAATTCAAATTTGTAAAGAAGATTGTGTATATTTTTAATATTTTGGTATTCTAGAATTTGGTATTTTACATTTTCAGTTGTTAAAGTGGTATTAATGTGTTACTATATATGAATTATGATACCAAAACAAGTGCGCCTCGCGTACGTGATGCGCGCGCCTCACATCGCGCCTCACGCCTCGGGCTTCAGAACCCTTTTCGCAACGGTGCGCCTCACGCTTTTTAAAACCAAGGTCAAGTGTTGTGGCAGAACACAGAGATGTGGTTTTTGGTGTATGTAAATTGTTGTGGTTGAAGAAGTTGCTGGAAGAATTAGACATTGATTTTCAAGGTTCAATGAACTTATACTGTGATAATACTTCAGCACTTGAGATTGCTCACAACCAAGTTCAACATGATCGTACGAAGCACATAGAAGTTGATAGTCCCTTCATAAATAAAAACTTGATGCTGGAATCACTTCACTGCCAACTAAAGTCCGGAGATCAACTCACGGGTATTCTTACAAAGGCTGTTTCTACCAAAGATTTGGATAAAGCTTTATGCAAGTTAGGCATGTGTGACATCCATGCACCAACTTGGGGGCGTGATGGAGATTAGCAAGTTGATTGAGGCTAATTGCATGGGATTTTATTTACTTATTTCCTTTCCTTGTAGACTATATATATAATGTATCTCTTCTTTGTTAATATTCAGAAAAGTCTATCATAATTGTGTGTGTGTTGGGAAGCCTCATCCAAAAACAATCCTTATTCATAAAGCTTGACAAAAAGGTATCAATTCCTGGGACAATAGTGAAGAGAGATCTCAGTGAGAGATATATCTCAAGTCTACCTTTGATAGAAGTGCATTGAAACATGTTATTTCAAAACTTTTCATTCTCTCTTAGCTCACGAGCCTATACTGATGATATATTCCTTTCCTTTCTCTCAGGAGGTTATGCATGTGAAAGTCAGATAGTGCATGGAAAGAAAAGGCTTATAAAATCATGCTAACAAAGCACCTAGGAAAAACATGAAAGAGCCTCGCTGGGATTGGACTCTCAAGAGTATGGAAACTGGAAATAACTGGAATATCAATCAAGCCTAACCCCACAAGTGCGGGATAAAAGCATGGTGATAATTATGTACATCCGACTTTTTGCAAGAAAATTTGTGTTCGACATGTAACAAATCGATAACAATTTTCTATCTTCACATCAAAGGTTCAATATCAGAAATCAAAATATGTATCTATTTTTAGAACGCTAACCTGGTACTTTCCGAAGATTATAACAACAACAACTGGGATTTATGATCAATTCCATTGAAGATGAAAGTTCCAGTCATAGGCACAAATTGTCTTGTGATAAGCTGCAGAAAACCACAACAATGAAAGTTAAATCACATTCAAAACCAAAACTAATGTTTAACCATCGTCACGATTACAAGCCAACAAGCTAACTAGACCAAGATGATGGCTATTATACTTCTGTCCTATAAAATCCAAGCATATGTTTTCTTTTCCAATAAAATTGTGAGACTTTCCAACTATCTAAATTCCTACAAAATATGAAACCAAAAATCGATACAGTCGTCAATTTTTAATGATGACTAATGGGCAAATAAGCAATGCTCCTTATTTCCCATGTGCAATAGTAGACCATGCACATACATGGGCTGACCAACATGTAAGACAGGGTATGCACGTAGTGTGGAATAATAAAAAAAAATAGAAATAAATGTTATTTGTGATGCATCCCCTAAAAAATGTTATGGTAGTGGGCATCCTAGTCATAGATCAAGGATCTGCTACTAAGCACATACTTCTATGCAATTGTCGCTTAGATGCCCTCCAACAAGGCAATATTGTGGACCAAAATCAATGACATCAACAGGTGGTCATGAAGACAATAGATAACGGGGATGATGTATTTGCATTAAAATGTTGCAATCAATAGACATCTTGAGACGAAAACTGTTGACAACTTAAATGGTCAGTAAGAAAAAAGAAATATAGCATTTTAACCTTGATCACTTCCTGTGATGCAACCCCACCAATATAGGCAGCAACTGCATGGAGCTCAGCAGCACCATAACGGCACATCTCGTTAATAAGGTCTTCAGTCAACGTGGAACCATTGCAGCCCAAGTCACTGAGGAGGCTAACTGCTGTAGTTTTTAGTCTGGAAATATCCTCGTCCATTGCACTACAAAACACTAAGAACGTTAAAGAAAATAACAGTCACATTTATGTCTGCGGTAATGACAGTAAAGCGTTACCCATCGAATTGTCCAGGGAAAGTATTATAGTTTGCTGAAAATCGATCAACGGCTCGAAGCAAAATATAGAATCCCACAGCAACACTGCCATTGACAAGAACGGATAACTGTTGGTAATAATACCAAAAAGACAGAACACCTATACAATAACAAAGGCCAACTCTTATAGAAGCAGAGCTTAATGCAGACTACAACATCCAAAACCAAGTCAATGAAACTGAATCGATTTCCATGAAACCCCATGCGCTATATATAGGGGTAAAAAGAAAGAAAGAATTGCACCCACATAATTCTTTCAATCTATCTTCTTCACACAACAATGTATAATGATGCTTGTAATCGGAAAAAGTAAAACATGACAATATATAAAACTGGAAGATGAGAGAGAAAGAAGACCCAACTAAGTATAAATGATAAACACCACAGATATACGACAGTTGCGTTGGAATCAAACTGCAGATGGTATAAGTTTTCTATCCCGTAAATGGATTAGAATTGAATCTCGTGCTATTAGTGATTTCTTTCATTTTATTGGCTTCAACCATGTCTAAAAGAGCATGCATCTGTATTTCAGCAAGCAATGTCGTTCTTTCTTCACTTTTTGCTTACAAATTCTTCAAAATATCAAAATATTAAAAAAAATACTTTGGTTACTCCAGAAGTGATAAACAGGCATGGATACCTGTACTCCTCATCAGTCAGGTATTTTTGCATCTCGGGTAAACTTGGAGAATTAAACTCTTCCTCAATGAGCTTATATCTGCATACCTAGAAAAAAAATAATACTTACATAAAAGATTATTTTGTAGTTTGGAACTTAAAATCTAAATGAAGACAAAAACTGTTAGCTAACATCAACATTCCTCACTACGGAGTACGGACAAAGCATTTACAGAATTACAGTAACCATGGAATAACCATGTTAATACCAGTCAGATTATCGTGCACCTGTGCCTTAGAAGATCATGATGTCACAATTTAAGTCATATAGTTCAAAACTAAGCACAAACGATTCCTTCACTAAAAATATATCCGGTTTAAGTGCTTTGATGGACAAAAGTTCGTATCAGACATCAGAAATGAAGTAGAAGTGAAAGCAAAGTTTTGAAGATTAATTGGCTAATATATAAAACAAGCTACACAAATCACATAATAAAGATGTGAAAGTGGGTCTCTGAGGTAATAGCTCTGATAATTACATAAAAGATAGTTGTAGATACTCTTCAGGGAACTTACTGTCAGCTTCCTTGCATTCTTACAGAAGCTTTTTATGACTGTTTTGGAGATGCTATATGGATCTCTACCAATTTTTTTCAGGATATCCCTAACACGTTGCTCAACCACAAGAAAATCAGCCTCAGCCTTGGCCTGATAGAGTTTCTGAAGGTTTACATATAACCTAGAATAGAATGGTAGAGACATTCTTGTTACATCTTCCATTTTACAAAAAGCATATTGCCATAAAAATAGAAGGTCAAAGAATGCACTGGTCACTCACTCGGTAGAAGATGTCATATCTGGTATCGATCCCTCAAGAGGGGCCTCTCCGCCACCTTCATTAGCAATGAACTCCTACAATTAGGAAAGATAAACGGAGATGTATATCGGTAAAATAAAAATGTAAAGAATCGCAAACTTGCAGCTACATAGATTTCCATCATGGTAGAATGCTATGTAAAGATATGAGAAGCAAGAGGAAGATAGGTTTTGGACTTCAATATAAAGGTCAGTGCCAATCTTTGTGGCAATTGTTGCAAGCCTCCAAGGCCCCAACCACTGATTGAAGGAAAGGCCAAAAGGGTGTGCAGAAATAATTTTTTACTTGCTCGATCAGTATCCATGTAGTCACAAAGAGAACTGGAAACTAGTAATATGATCTACATTGACTTGGAGAATGCGACCTTGGATGCAGACATGTAGAGTAAGTAATATGTTTGGCATAGAGCTCAAGCTTTTGGCTTTTCAAAAATAAGCTCCCATTGAACAAGAAGCTTTGTTTGGGTGACATACTTTGAATAAATAAATTAAAAGCTACTTTAAGCTTGTCATAAAGCTTAATTACATTTTTCCCTTTTTGTTTTGGAAAGCAAATGGCCCAAACCGCTAAGCCACCCCCTTCTAATAATTCCTTACCATTTCAGTTCTTTTATATGAGTACTTTTATGTCATTTTAATAGAGTTACATCTACTGTTTTACCAGACTCACTCATATTGATATGCATTCCCAAACATATGGATTTGTTGGATAATAACTTTTTTATTAGATTCTACCGCACTGAGACCTGAATGGTTGCTTCTTAAGCCTGAAAAAAATGAGTCAAGCTACCTTCAATGCTGCCACCATCACCCAAAAATCTGATGAACCTGATTCGACTTCCGTGCAGCCATCATCAAGTATGCGTTTCAAATTTGAACCTGCTTTGTTAACATTACAAATTACATTATCATGTCTAATATAGGTTGTATCAACTTTGACAATTCTTGTCATTCAAGCAAAGCTGAAAAGTTTTTCATCATCAACATAATTTTAGAATCCATCAACAGAATATAAAGTGTAATTCACATGCAATGGTGTATGGCAGGTGACCTTTAGTCATTTAAATCAACATGTAATTCCAAGGTGTATCTACAAAGTAGATTTTAGTAAAAATAATCAAACCTAGAGTACAAATAATAGAGGAACATTTTCTCATTACTTTGGAAGTGGTCTATGCATAATAAGATAAAAAAACACACAATAGAAAATGTTGCTTAGATAGGGCTCAAACATTTACTCAAATTACACAAAAATTGTATCTTATCAAGAGATGTGAAATAAATGTATACTACATATATATATATATATATATATATATATATATATATATATATATATATATATATATATATATATATATATATATATATATATATATATATAGGGTCGTAGGGTTGGGATCAATGGGGTACCATGTTAGACTGGGGAACCGGAGTCCACCATGTTTGGTTATAAGTATAAAAGGGTAATATAGTCAATTATGTTTATATTAATTAATAGATGACAACTAATGAATTAATAATCCTTTAATTATAAGGATTTACTTCCATAACAATATCTTTAATAAATTTTAAAATGAGTTTTTAGTTAGCATGTCCAATCGGATTCGACCATGGGTTTTAGTGAACATGTTCAATCAGATTCGACAATGGATTTTAGTGAACATATCGGATTCGACAATGGCTTTTAATGAACATGTTCAATCGTGGTTTATGGTGTGTGTAGTCGATGGGTTCCATTTTGGTGATAAACCAAGATTTATGGTGTGCCATCGTTGCACATGTTCAGTATGGGTGTAAGGAATGATACTAACTGAAATGAAGATTTTCATGGGATACACAAAATCTTCGATTCCATCTTAAAATTTTCAATACCATTTTTACCCCCAACAATAATTAACGTGGGAAAGAATTTTAAGCAAATATATTTTATTAATGATTTTAATGATAAATGATTGGTTATAAATGGTTCCTCGGTACCCCATTGATCTTGAATCTATATATATATATATATATATATATATATATATATATATATATATATATATATATATATATATATATATATATATATATATATATATATATATATATATATATATATATATATATGAACAGTACATGTGCCATGTACAGGACAATAGGAGTCGAATAGTGCGGAAAAGAAGCCTTTTGAATGTTTCATATAGGGTACTCCAAACGTTATAGCCCTCTATGCTAATGCAGTTCCTTATAATTGTCATAAAAATATACAACATAAGATGACTGATTCAACTGATAACATCTACCATATGAATCTAGAACCCTTTATTAGAAGACTCTGTTACTATAATTTCGTGTACTTACCAATTCCTAGAGGAGCAAAAACTTTAAATGAGGCCTCAATAGCTTCCTTATAATTGTCTTCATCCGTTGTGATCGTTTTTGATTTTATTAGTTCCTAAGAGCTCCAAGGTAACCGCCTTAGAATACTGAAATATATAGATCCATAAGAAAAAAAATCCTAAGAGTAATTGATAGTAGACCTTGAATTCTTTTTTTTCATCCCTGGTAGATGGAAGCCTTCCACCATGACCTTTAGCCCACTCCTCCGCCATCTTGACAAGAATTAATACATATGGCGTATGCTTATGGGCTACAGGATCAGATGTATCCAAATCGATGTTCTTGGTGAACCTAAGATTGATGGAAGATGTCATTATTGTATATATAAATATTATATATATATATATATATATATATATATATATATATATATGTATATATATATATATATATATAGAGAGAGAGAGAGAGGATCCGTCACATGCAACAAAAAACTTACTAAAATATATACATTTTAGAAAACAATCAAACACTAACTTTTTAAGTTCAGGCCATGGATTATTTAACCGAAGATCATCAAGAAAATGATCAGGTTTTGACTCTATCACTGCATGTTCCTGTGACAGAATGGAAAGCAAGATTATAGCCATTTTGTGTCACAATCAACACTTCACTTATACTGATAACAAAGCTATATGACACAACTAAAATGGTTAGCTTTTAAAAGGCATGTGGCAGAAAAAAAAAACCACAATATGCATCAATGCTTGTCTTGATAATCATTTTGTGTTGGCTGCCTGAATGATGAAAAGAATATCTGACTGTATCCACATCGAATTCACACTTACCTTCACGCTGATTCTAACAAACCCACTAAGGCCATATGAGCGTGCAAATATCAACATAACATTTGCATCACGACAAATGCGGTCCAGCTTCACCATTGAATCTTCCACAAGCTGAGTTTTAAAATCCACAGTTAAGGAAGCTTACACTTGTTGATGGAGGTCATGGACTCAAAACATTCGGAAACTCCATAATGCATCAAATGCTAGCAATATAATACATCAATTAATGAATTCAAGAAGAAATCTGAAAAAAAATGGCACTGTGACTTTACTAAAAAATAAAAGTGACAACTTGAAAGGGTTACAGGTATTCAGTAAGTTATCAAAAGAACGTCTCGACTGGTTAGAGAGTCAAAACAGGGTTTATTACATACATTCAATTGCAATCTTTCATCACCACAATACATAATTTCTTTTGGTCTTGCTTTTAGCCTACGCCAACTACAGTGGGTAAAATCTTCTTGCTGTTGGTGCCATCAACTCAGAAAGTTACATTCAGATGAACTTCTGGTAATTGAAGGTTAAGCATACCAGAGAGATCATGGCTAATGTCAGTAATAAAATTCACAAAAACCAAGGAAGCACTAAACAGCAGATAATAGCATCAATAACCCATGTCAATGTACATACAATATGGTTTATGCAAACTACACATGATAAAATTAAATGATAAAACCAGACATGTTGAATCCTTTAAACTGCAGTTGGTTCAGAAAAGTGAAGTATATTTATTTACCCATGAATGACTTACTTGTGTGGCTACAACCAAGGTAAACTGAGAAAAAAATGAAGGGTTGGTCTCAATTAAAGTCACTGGATGCTCTTCGATAAATTTAGCTTTAACAGCATCATTTAGTTCCTGAAGAAACGCACAGACACACTTTGCCTTTGGCTGTCCAAGACTTGACTCACTCACTGTGAGTATGACACATCAAGATTGAAATAGTCAACACCAAAATCTAAGAAAAAACCACAAGATGCATTCAAAAAGTTGTTTGAGGAACAAAAAGTCAAGCAGCCAAAACATACCCATAAAATTATTTCCAAGATCTCCATTTTCGACTTTAGAACCGTCCACAACAGTAATACTTCCAATACCACCAAGAACAAGGTTTTTGAGAGTTTCAGAACCAGTAGGGCCGCAATTAAGCAAACAAATACTAGCTTTCTCAAGTGCAGCCTGCCCTTGCTCACCCCATATCCTGTATTAGATATCAGGCTATCAGCCTTGACTTTCAGTTTCAATGACGAATAAGATAAGTAACCAAGTTATGGAAAACACACACACACACACACAACACCTAATCTAGCATGAAATCCTATTCATGAATGTTACAACCCCCTCCATCACAAGTGAATGTAACTCAAGGAATGAACACAATCAACAACATATAAATGAAATACTCGTATATCTTACTATAATAATCCTTGATTCATCGATGAGCTGGTTGTCTGGTAAAAGTAAGGTCTCCATTTTGAATCATGTAGGCAATCTAAGAAGTAACTTAACAAACAATATTTTAGGAATAGTGCTTTTTTTTACTCTCCATTTCATTGAGAACAAAAACTTGTAATAGTGACTAAAAAAACTGGATAAGGAAATTGTTTACACATTTGAAAGAGCAACCTAAACTCAAAACTTTGCTTAATCCTAGTCATTTATCTTTGCCTTAGTTGTTGGCCTTCGAAACTTCTGTTTAAGAAAAAACATTGCGTGGCACCCATGGTAAAGACGTATTTTTTTCTTCGTTCGGAAAAAACAGAAAACCACGTAGTTTGATTGCAAATTTAAAAATCCTTAAACCAATTAAACTAAATTATTCCTTCAATACTATTCCATCATACGATAACTAGAGTCCACTTTAACCAATTTCTCTCTATAGTATAGCCGCAACAGCCTCGGTTCATGTGACCCTCAGAGTCATTCCGACTCCAACTACGCAACAGAGGGAGAAGTACAATCTATAAGCCTTATCAAGTTTTACTATTCCTAAACCCAAGTGAACCAACACTATCCAAGAATCCCAGACCAACTTAAATCACACTCCATTTTGAACACAAAGTTTCAACCTGTTATGCTTCTAAAACAGTAGCGTTTCCAAGCTGCACAGCAACTCCTAACAATCGTTGCTAAGGCAAAAGTTACACAACATAAACCCACATAGGGATTAGATTTCACAGTATCAAGCTTAAGAATTCATAATCCTTGGTATAAGCAATATTAAAAAACTAATTGCAAATTTAAGTTGAATCAATGTAATAAGAAAGAAAGTGTAAAGATTTGATGCTTCTGCAACAGTGAAATTTCCAGGGAAACTCCTAGTAATATTGCTACGGAAAAAGTTGCAAAATATGAATCTACATAGTGACTAGATTCCCCAATATCAAGATCGAGAACTAAAAACATTTCACGTAATCATTATTTGAAGCTAGTTAGATCATCAGGTCAAGTTCTTGCATGAAATTGAGTTGAATTACAGAGATATTGGCATAAAGCTAGGGCTAATGAAATTGTGTATGAGCGAAAGAGGGAGGAAGTATGAAATAAACGGATACAGAAAAGAAACTGAGAATAAGAAAGAGAGAGTAAAGAGCGACTAACAGAACCTGAGCTGACGATCGTACTTGGTCTTCGGTTCCGCCATTGTTATGCTCCGCGATCGTTGCAGCAGTATGTTCAGGGACCAGGGTACAAGAAGAATGAGGTTTCTTTCGGAATGACCCCCTTTGTTTCCTGACATGTATAAATAAATTAATTAATTTTAGGATAAATTACAAATTTCGTCACTAAAAATAATGGATTAGATCTTTTGACTTTAAAAATTACAATACCAGTTGTTGTTCTATTACGAATTTCATTCCTTGTCCGTTTAAAATGACTATTTGTTTCATAATTACTATTAATATTGCTTTTCTTATTATTTCTATTATTATATAATAATACAAAATTTAAAAAAATAGTAAAAATTAATTTAATGTAAAACACATAAAAATAAATAATAAAAATATTTATAAAACGTATAAATTATTTTTATTATTACTTTAAAAAACAACGTTTTAAGTTTAGATTTTTTTAAACTTTTTTAATAAAATGTTAACGTGTTTTAAATCATAAACTAAGTACTCTTTTAAAAATAATAATTTTTATAAATTGTTATTTTCATAAACGTTTTCGTGGACAATAGTATATATTTAAACTCTTCAAAAAAATTTGCTATTTTTGTAAAACTCTTTAAAAATTAAAAAGTTTTACTTAGAATTTTCAAAAACGTTCAGATATTTTACTTAAAAAAAATTTTAAATACGCTAATTTTAAACTTTTTAAAATGCAAAAATTTTTAAACTTTAGGGAAAGCGTTAAAAAAATTTATGTAACAATTTTAAAAACGTCAAAAAAATTAATACTTTTTGACGATGATTACATTTATTTTTTTGATTTAAAAAAAATTACTTTTTAATTTTAACTTCTAATAATAATTCATTTGCCTTTATCAATATTTTTATTTCATTTTATATTATTATATTAAATTAACTTTACTAATATTGAGTTTTCTAGATTTTATTATTATTTAATAATATAATAATAATAATAACAACAACTTTAATAATAATTATTAAATACTAAGGGTAAAATGATCATTTTAAATGTCAAATGATGAAAATTGTAACAAAACTTCAACCATAAGGACTGTCAGTGTAATTCTTAGAGTTAAACGACGTACTCAATCCATAGTTTATAGTAAAAGATGGGGACAAATTTTGTAATTTACCCTTAATTTTATTTTAGGAACATTACTAGGGGTGTTCAAAACCGGATATCCGAAATTTCGGATAGTGAATTTTACTATCCGAATCCGAAATTTCGAATTTCGGATTCGGATATCGGATTATCCGAATATCCGAAAATTCATATTTTTTAATTTTTTAAAAATTTAAATCAAATATTTAAATATCTAAAATACAAATTCATATATTCAAATAGATATTAAAAATAAATATATCACAAACTAAATATATCCGGAATTATTACTCAAAACGACTAAAAAAATATAAAAAAAACTAAAATTTAAAAGAATATTAGTTAATAAATCTATAATACTAAGATAAAACTCAAAAATATACATTAGAATAATAATAAACACTCAATATTATGTGAATAATCAATACTAAAGATATAAAAAATATTTTTTTTTGGATTTTCGGATATCGGGTTATCCGAATATCCGAAAATCTGGAATTTTACTATCCTAATCCGAATCCGAAATTTCGGATAGTTTCGGATCGGATTTTTGTTTCGGATGCTCAGATTCGGATATTTTTGAACACCCCTAACAATTACGTATGTACCGTTCAAAACCATTCTTATTACATTTATATTCTTACAAACTTTCTTGTTAGATATGTATCATTCGAAACCTATATCTACATATCTAATTTATAATTGTTAATCATTTAGAGGATACAAAATATAGTTTCTTAATTTGTTTATTTGTAAATCTCTGAATAACTCTTTCTCCCACAAAACAAAAATTAAATGCATCTCTTTTTTAAACTTCATTATTATGCATATATCCTTATAAATTTTCTCTATTTCATCATAACTACACAAAAACTGCATAAAATACTACACTAAATATGCCAAAAAACTAAACAAAATATATTGCACTGGATCTGTTATAAAACTACAGTAAATATGCTAAAAAGAATTGCACTAAACATTACATTAAAAACCATACTAAATTTGGATTAAAAACCGAACAAAATTGTTTAACTATCTAATATAAATACATGTTCATAAGTAATCATATCATACAATAAAAGTACATGCTCAACGAGTAACTATTGTAATAAATATAAATGTTCAATAGCAATCATCCGATAAAAGTACCGGTACTAAATTGACAATTTCCAATAGGCTAGTTTTATTCCTTGGTTTTAAATGCCTAAATCCCTCTTTTTGAATTGATCATTATTTCACACTAAATTGACAACTTTTGGATGTGAAGCCTGAAACTTTATGGGCATGTCTTCGTAGATTTCCTAGCAATTTTTTTTGCCATGCCTAATAGCAAGGATATCGATGTTGATCTTAAAAAATCACCAGGGTCAAAAAAATTTTTTGACTATATTATGTATGTAACAGGTAAAGAAAATTTCATAGGTGTGGTTTGACCCCACCCATAAACCATGGATCTGTCCCTGGTTACATACACACACGTAGGATATGGTAAGCCGATCTTTCATAAATATTGAGTTTGATCAAAATATTTATAAATATAATGGAAAAAAGGTGATCAAAGTATGGAAATGAGTTGGTACGCATATTAATTAATTATAAATATAATAATAACCTTAACGTTAACCTCCCATGTCATCCAAAAGCCACATCTCCTCCTTTAATTACATAGTCTTCAAATTCAGAATCGTATAATAATTAATAATAAATATTAATTACACATAATTAATAAATTTGTATATTATTAATTTAACTAAATGATTCTGGGTCTGGAAAAAGCAACTAGCATTTTAAAATGAAAACAGATGCACTATTATTGATATGGTTTATTATTAGTTTAATGTGTCAATTTATTAGGTTTTTTTCCTTGTGGGTGCTTTTGCTTTTAAGCCATGATATTGATGGGTGAGTGCTTCTTATTACTTATATACATTAATTTCTTTCCTGTTTATAAAAGCCCCAACAAATTTGGATCTTTTTGGTTTAATTACAACATCATATCTCCTCTCCATGCACTGAACAGGTTTCTTTCTTCTTATCCCTTATGTTACGAATTGAATCATCATATAATTGCTATATTATTGAATATTATGTTGGTATATATATATATATTAGTTTGTTTGCTACCAATTTCATTACTTTTGTTTACACAGTTCAATAACAGTACCTGTTTTTCTGTAGAAACGAAAAATCAAAAATCTTTATGTCCATTTCCAACTCAAAACGGACACTTAAAACTCCAGTGTTGGTATAACTACTTGATTTGGTTCTTTCCTTGTCAATAGGTCAATGGTTTGAATCAACAATAACGGTCTGCAACCCAAGGTAAAGATTTGTTGCAAGACTGTTTTTCTCTCTTTGTTAGGACTCGGTAAGCGGCCATGGCATCGACTTCGACTCAATTTGCAACGTCGAGAAGGATGGGAATATACGATCCACTACAGCAAATTAGCATGTGGGAGGATGCATTTGGAGCTAACCTTACCACAAACACAAGCCCTGGTATGATGGTCGATGAAAGGCTAGCCAACAAGGTCGTTGAATTCGTTCTTTAAGATTATTAGATTTGTATCTAGCTATCTGTATGCATAATTATAGATCATAATCTTCATGATCATTTCAATATATCTATCTGTCTACAAGCAAGACTTTTTAGTATCCATCTGTATGCATATAAATAGATGGTAGGTAGCAGAGCCAGAAAAGGGTGTGCAAAACTTAAAAATTTATCATAAAGCCAAAAAGGGGTGTTCAAAACTTAAAAGTTTATCATAAGGTCGAAAACTCTTCAATTTTTTCTTTTGATTTCTCATAGATTGTGTTTTTCATGATTAACGGGGATTTAAGTATATCTGAGTATGCTATATGAGATTTGCATTTGCATTTGCATTTGCTTGTCTGTGTCTGAATCATGATTATTACTTAGATATGTAAGCATACAAATTGTGTTATTACACTTGCCTGACCCCTTTTTTTTGGGATTTTTTTAGACTGAATACATTTCGCAAGAATCAATGGTACCATCACCATCACCATCACCGGAAACTCAAGCAACCAAAAACATTTCGGATAAGGTGATGTGATCATATTGATCATTGTGGAATATATGTTTGGATGCATGTTAGCTGATATAGTTGTGTGTCTGGTTGCAGTTGCAAAGACGATTAGCACAAAACCGTGAGGCTGCGCGCAAAAGTCGTTTAAGGAAAAAGGTACATGAAATTCGTTCATCTTGGGCCCTGGTGATCATCTTGTTTGATTTGTACTTGTTAAATTTTAGGCGTATGTTCAACAATTGGAATCAGGCCGTTTGAAACTGGCACAGCTAGAGCAAGAACTTGAGAGGGCTCGACACCAGGTCAAGCTACAATCCTTTTTTTTAAACGGATGTGGCAATCAACGCCTCACTAAAATTGGTTTGTTAGTTGATTACAGGGCGTGTACTTGGGTCTAATGAACACAGGCAATGCTCTTTTATCTGGTAATGCAATCAACTCAGGTATGCCAGCCATCTGTTCCTTTGTGTGCGTGCGTGTATGGAAGATGTTTCAGAATCAATGTGGTTGTGTGCAGGGATTGCAACTTTTGAAATGGAGTATGATCTGTGGGTTGCGGAGCAACGGAAAAAGGATGATGAGCTTCGCAAAGTGATGTTGACTCATACGAGTGAGATAGAACTTAGAATATTCGTTGACAGTGGCTTGAACCATTACTACGAGCTTTTCCGAATGAAGGCTGATGCCTCCAAGGCCGACGTGTTTTATTTGATGTATGGGTTATGGAGAACTCCGGTAGAGCGATTCTTCCAATGGATTGGTGGATTCCGCCCATCAGAGCTCTTAAATGTAAGACACCTCTCATATGAAAGATGATCAAAACAGGCTATCTGATACGATAAGAGTGTAAACATACAGGTTATGTTGTTTTGAGCAGATACTAACGCCACAGATTGAGTTGTTAACGGAAACGCAACTCATGAAACTAACGAGTCTGAGGCAGTCGTGTGAAGAAGCAGAGGAGGCACTGAAACAAGGCATGGAAAAGCTTCAACAAACCCTGGCTCATAGCATAACAATAGACATAACAGGAGTCGCAAGTTACAACACGCAGATGAAATGTGCATTGGAAAGACTCGAAGGGCTTGAAATGTTCTTGAACCAGGCAAGTAAATGTGATCCATTAGCATTGAGTTTGATTAGATGATTAATTAATACTAAAAACCAGAAGTTTTTTCAGGCAGATCACCTCCGGCATGAAACCCTGCAGCAAATCTCTGGGATCTTAACAACGCAACAAACAGCAAAAGCATTGCTTGTGCTTGGTGAATACTTTGAACGCCTTCGCATATTGAGTTCACTTTGGTCGGCTCGTCCTCGTGTCCCTACAAATTTACTTTGAATCCTTTTTTTTTTTTCATATGGCTGATCTTGTAGCTTGAATAGAGAGATATTTACTAGCAACTCTGCCTTTTTTATAGCCCAAAGCGAGCAGTGCACGACAACTCGTATGGTGTTGAAGCAAAATGTAAATATGATTAGTAGTATTGTGGCATATACATGTATGTATATATGTATATGCAGGAGATGCCAAGTTACACAAAGACATTGATTCTTGTACTTTGCTTTTAGTTTTAGATGGTGTAGAAGAGAAGTCAACTTTTGTATAATGTAAGGGACAAATAAGACACAATTTCATGTACCTTGCTTGACATTGTTGCCTTGTTGGGGCATAACTACTTGACCAGTCACATCAAGGGAGACATTAAATTATTGTATCATTCAAAACCATGACAACGTACAGCAGATGTGCTACAACAGAAGAATAAACATGAAAAAGCAACCGAAATCATAAATGAAATTAATCAAACCTTCCGCGTTCCAATATACATAATGCACAAATGAACCATCTTTGGAGCCAGGGAGAACACAAGTTGAATCAGCAGTTATCGTCACACTCCATGCTAGATTTACTTGATCTTCTTTAAAACTTATGCATGTTTATCTATTTCATGACTTTTGAGGATATGAAGCATACTGAATATATACCGCTGAGTACAAACTGTTTTACCTAAGCATGATTAAAAGGGGCATTCTGAATAGCTGAATCAAGAAAGAAAAAAAAAACCATAAATACAAAAACAAAAAAAAACTAGAGAGAATAGAAGTCAGGAGTAAACCTCCACAAGTAACAGTAATAGCATGACCTGAGAATGTTCTAATTAAGATAAGCATTATTGTCAGACTCAGCAGTCAACATCCACACAGTACGTTGAATCCTCTAAACCAGCTAGAACCTGGTGCACGTTCGTTCTGGAGGATGCATGCCACCTAACCCTAACCCACTAAATAGTAAGAGGCTCAGACACATACAAGGAACTGCTAATGATAGTTTTTCTAAAAGAGTTTTACCTCAATGCCAGCTCCAGGTCCAACAAGCGTACATTTCAGGCTTCCAGAAGATATATCCCACACTTTAACGCTGTGTATTCGGACGTAACTTAACGAGAGAAAGTTGAAGAAACGAAGGGAAAGTGGAAAGAAACAAATTGTTGTAATCTTTAAACATTTTAAAAGAAAGAAAGGAAAAAAATTAGAAAAAAAGAATCATGAAGATCTTTTTGTTTTCTCTTCCTTTAAAAGAAACATTTTAATTTTTTTAAAAACATTTTAAAAGAAACAAAGAAACCATAGACTTGTGTTCATTCGAAAACCTAATTTTTGTTTTCTCTTCCTTTTCTTTTTATTTCTTTCCTTCATCTTCTTTTCCATTCTTTTCTTTTTTTTTTAAATTGAAGAAGAGAGTATAAAATAAATATATATATATAAGTTTAAACAAAAATATTTTTTAATTAGATACATAGGTAAGTATATATAGTATATAATTTAAATGTAGATTAAAATCTTATCTACTAGTTAATTAATATTTAAACATATAAGAAATAATATATTGTATTTATCTTTTATATTTATTAATTCTTATAGATATTAGAACTCACACACTATATTTATCTTTATTTTATTTTAGAAATAATAGTAATTATCTTTTATATTTAATTAACATATATAGATATTACAAATAATGAATTATATTTATATTTTAGTTAATTTTAGAAAATTAAATGTTGGAGCGTCACAAATTGTGTTGTCTTTTTATTAGGATTTATTATGAAAAAACCAATATGTTTTCATGTTTTTTACGTTTTCGTACCGTCATTTTATATTTTTTTTCATAAAATTCTTAAGTTAATTTTTTTTATTTTGGTTTAGTGAAATTTAAATATTAGAACCCAGTTTACTAATTATATCTGGGCTGTGGTATAATGTAGGTAATTTGGTATCTTTTCACGGCTCTGGTTTCAGCAGTTTGTGCATCAAAGTATTGAGAGCCTGTCTAACATTTTACCTACCACCCTTGAAAAAATGAAGTTTATTGACGTATAGCAATAGCAACTAGCAAGCAAGCAAGAGTGATTTTTCCACAACAAACGGCTAATATGTGGTACCTCCTCCGAAGCCATATCGGCTGCTCTATCTGTTACTTCAAATCTCCCCATCTTTTTTACTCGGCATCAACAAAAGCTGTATCTTTTGATGAATCCAAAAGAACCCTATTCGTGGATTTTCTCATCAACACGCTCGGGTTTTCTAAAGAATCCGCTATTTCTTCCTCATTAAAGGTACGCCGCCTGAACACCACTCGAAATTGGGATTCCGTTGTTCGTATCCTCAAAAATTGCGGTTTTGATGATGCTCAGATCAAAGACCTGGTCTCTTGGATTCCTAAAGTCTTATTATACCGAGCGGACGAAACCCTAGAACCCAAGATTAGGGTTTTCCTCCAACTCGGGCTATCCGGGTCGGATCTAATCAGCCTTGTCAAGAGAAACCCTAGTTTATTTGAATTAGGTTTACAGTCACGAATCATACCTACTATTGATTACCTCAGGATTCTATTGGGAAGTGATGAAAGAGTGGTGGAAACAATTAATAGATCAAGATGGTTATTTTCGACATCTGTTGCTTTAAAAATGTTTTCAGCAAATGTGAAGTTGTTGCAGAGTTATGGGTTTTCAAATGAGAGAATTGGCAAATTTGTTCATAAGAATGCTATGCATTTTACACAGCCACCCGAATGGCTTACGAGTAAACTAAACTGGATCGAGGGAAAACAGGGGATATCACGTGATTCAAATGAATTTTTTCGTTGTTTTCATGCCATTGCTTCCAGTAGTATTTCAGGAATGGAGAAGAAGATGGAAGTTTACAAGAGTTATGGGTTTTCAGATGTGGAGTTATGTTTGCTGTTTAAGAACCAACCTTACTGTTTCGCCCTATCAGAAGATACAATACGTGATAAGCTGAGTTTCTTTACCAAGGAGCTCGGGTATACACCTTCCTACTTAGTGACTTGCCCAAGCCTTTTCTCATTAAGTTTGGAGAAAAGGGTGAAGCCTAGGAATGAAGTTTTCAAGATTTTGAAACAGAAGATGTTGGTTGGTACCGCTAGCAAGTCTCTTATCACGCTTGTTAATTATCCAGAGTCGAGATTTCAAGATTTCTTGCGCCGCTTTCAAGATGACATTCCTAGCTTGTATCAAACTTATGTTAGTAGCATCAGGTAAAACTCAACCCAACCCAACCCCTTGTCTTGTTTTGAATTTCAAACGCATGGGGGATCTATTGATCACCAATGGTTAACATGAGTTGTTATTATTATTTTGTAACAAAACAAGATTACTTGCATTCGATGCTCTTGTTAGTTTTCCATCGTGCTATTATTTATGGCTATGGCTATGGCAATTCTCTCTCTATGAACAACCCCAGATGTACAATGAACTCAGATTCAAATTCCATCAAAACTCAAACGAAGAAACAAAACATCACAACACATATCGATGGAACCTTCAACCCAACCTCAAACAAAGAAATGCAACATCACAAATCAAAACCCAAATCGATTTCAAACCTAGAATCCAGAAATGAAACAGAATCCAGATTTGTAGAAGGATGAGGAGAAAGATGAGCGGCAGTATAAGGTGCATAACGTTGGTCACTGGTCAAGGTGCCGACATCGAAAAGACAAGTGGCGGGATGGTTCTAAGGGTTCCACACTATTATGAATTTGTTTTAATTGTTTTTTTAATTTTAAATTTTTTTAAATATAATTATTGTTTCAATAGGATGCCACTTAGGCACCATGTATGTCTGTTTTGCCATGTGGACGTCACATGTGTGTCACATAAGCAACACAACTAGGTCCATGGGATTTTAATATTTGGGGGGTTTATCATGTAAAAGGAAATGCTTATGGGGCTTATTCGAAAAAAAAAAGACAACTATACGGTTTTAACGCAAAAATTTCTCTTTATTAATAGCTTTTGGTTTCTGAAAATGTATTTAGTTTGGCTAACAGTTTGCTGCATGAAATAGCAGGCTACTTGTACTTTTTTTCTTCTTACTACAACAATTTATATTACTTTTTATATTGTATATGACTCATAATTTGTTGTCATTCTACCTGTAGACATTTGTAGAAGTGGCATTTGTCATTTTAAGGTCTTCTATTGTCGTTTTGAACACTATTCATACTTGGTTTTAATCGTATGCAATCGTCTCTGTTTCAATTCTCTACATCCTTTGCCTTCACCACAAATCCTTTCCGATTTTAACCTGACTTCTATCTATAGCAACAAACAAAAGCTTTGCCACTTCAATCTATGGCTTCTCAGCGTGAATTTTCAGGTTTTATGTGTTTTTTCATTCGATTTGGTAATTTCCGGTTTTGCATAAACCCTAAATAAGGGTTTGCAGATTCTTCAATTGTCTCCTTCCCTAATTTGATGAAAATAAAAAAACAATCTTAGGGTCTTTAGGGCTTGAATTTGCTATTATGTGTTTCTATGTCATTAACCTCTCACCTCCTAACCATGGATTAATGAGTTTCACATGTGTTTATGCGGGTTTTCAAGATTCCAAATTTTGCATAAACCCTAAAAAGCAATGGTTTGTACAATATATATATTTTTTTGGGCTCGATTTTTTATTTTCTTTTGGTATGTTTATGCTCCATGCAGACCAAAAGTTCATTGTGTCTCTGTCCACACACTCAATCGATCCACACCAGATAAAGTAAGTTACTAAGTATTTCTCGATTTGCTTCATGATAGAAAGGTCTTCCATATGACCATATGTTTCTTGATACACTGCAACAATGAAAAATCAAATATATGCTACTCTGTTGTGGTTCAACAATTTTATAAAGTTTTACTTGTATTTGTTCCAGGTATAAGTTTCATTAGTTGAAATTCAATCTTTGCACTTCTAACTTGACAAGAGATCCGTTTGTCCAACAACTGCAGCTCTGCTGCCATTTGGAAAAAATTTGAAGGATGTTATGGGCATGATTTCAGCCTACATGTTAAAACAAGTTGTTTACTTAGTTTGAGCTTTTTATAGGGATGTCAAAACAAGTTATTTTTATAGGTTTGTTTCGTTGCTGGTGTGGGAAATAATGCTTGTTGAGGATAATTATGCATATTTGTTTATGCACATTACTGGCACGAAGATCCTTCAAGTTAAAAATTCAATTGCTAATGCTTAATTAGGTAAACATTGATTGATATTAGTGATGATGGATCTCATTTACAATCTTCCTTCCTAGAAGACAGTTTAAATAGTGAATGGAGATGCTTTGAGATGTTATGGTGTTGTAATTATTCATTCATGTAAATTAAGTATGCATCAACACATTCATTTTAGTATGATTCTACTAACTAACAGTAACAAACAGTATTTGTTTGAAGAAAGTCAAGTCACAGTACAGTCACAGTCACACATGAATGATTAACAAACATCCATGCATTTTATACATCGAATTTTATTCTATTATTTTTTGCAAGCAAGGATACACACACCATGCATCTACTGCATCTAGGTTAGGTTGGTGGTGCTTAAAACAATGGAAGGTTCGTCTGACTTCTTTTGCTCATTTATTTTTACTAGTTATTATACACCATGAGATTTTAAAAACTTATACCAGGCACATTTGATCCTTAAATAAACTAATGTTCTTTCATACAAGCTGTTAAATCATTTCACTCCCACTTAATTTACCATATCTTCCTTCATTTTGCTTTTTAACTTTATCAAAGTTTCTAATTTTCAGTTTACATGTATTGAAATTGTTGTTTATGAAAATGTACATTTGTTTATATTGAAATAAGCTTCACATAAAGAAAATCAAACATATATGTATGTTACAACTTCATATTTAATCATAATCATCATGGTAAGTAAAATCAAACATATATGAAATGTAATCAGGTTACATATATTATATACAGTATTACATTAAAAGGCCAAACACAACAACATGTCATGAGATACAAGTAGTATTAGTAGAAAAGAAAAAAACTCACTTGATTGTGGTTGTCCTAGCATTTAACCTTCCTTTTTGTTCCATATCATATTTTCTTCATTCTCTTCATTTTAATGAAATGAAACCTAAATGGATTTATGTTGGTTGGTTGAATTGGCTCAAATCTCATATTGAGATTGATATATGTTGTTATTTACTTGTTTTAGATCAACATATGTAGTTTGTTGGGTTGTTGTAATGATTTTTAGTTAGAACCTAATTTAGGGCTCAAATGGGTTTTTGATTTGTGCTTTAGTGTTTTGGGGTGTTTAATGTAATTATACTCATCCAAAACATGTGAACATATGTTACTTAAGAGTTTCCAAGTGTTAGTAGTGCTTGGATTTGAGTTTTGGCACATGGTTGGTTGGTGTGGGTATTAATCCCTTAAATGAACTCAAATAAGTTCTAATAAATCAAGAAGTATGTTTTAAAATGTTTAGAAAGTGTTATATGTTATAAAAGTGTTCCCATGTATCAGAAAATACAAAACTTGAGCAAACACTCACCTTGGTGTATTAAGTTTAAATCGCACACCACGTGTTCGGTGAAATGTCACACTGAGTACCTAGACATTATGATTGGATTTTTAGTGTTTGAATATGAATTGAATGCTTAATCATAACCTAAAGATGTTTAATATTGCAATGAAATTGATTAGAGTCAAGAAGAAACTCATTTGAAGCTTTGAAGTTGTGGATTGGGTTTTAGCCCATTTGTGAACTCAAACGAGTTCATGTGAATCAAGGGCCAACATGATTTTTTTCGGTTTTCTTATGTTCTCAATTCGGTTTTCGGTTTGTTCTGTCCGGACCGGTTTGATCCAAATGTTCATCCCTAATAAAATTAATTAATCATAATGCTTCTTATTTCTTAAGATATATTTAGGTTTTCACGATAAACTAAGCACATATATACACACTCACACAAAAATAAAAGAGTAAATATAGCTAGTTCTCATGAAACTACGTGTCATTACCAAGAACCGACACGTGTCATTTATAGTTTTTAGAGTTAGTTACAAAAATTATCCCTATGGTATATATATCAAAGTTTGGATTTATTCCCTGAACTTTTAATTTTGCGAAATCTGTTATTATCAACAATGTTTACTCTCAAAATTGGTTCTTATCCATTAATTTGTAACTAAAATATACCCATTTTCCCGTGTTTATATCAACATTTTTGACCCTTCAAATTAAACATTTTTAGCACCTTTTTTTAATTTTAATAAAACAAATAGATATATTAATATTAATATTATTAGAAAAAAAACAATGCAATAAAAAAATATTTATACTTTTATATATATATATATATATATATATATATATATATATATATATATATATATATATATATAATATATTATATTATATATATATTTGTATTTTCATGAATTTTTAATTCTTTACCTTTATATATCTCTTAATCGTTTGTGTAATTTTCAATTTTGTTTATATCATATATAGTTTTAATAAGTTTTCAATTTATAACCAGTTATATATTTTTTCATAAGCTTGTGAAATTTTATATTCTTTGTTTAATTTGTTTGAAAACTATAAGTTCTTTCCAATAAAAACACTTAAAATTAGATTCCATTAGTCGTTTTTTATTTGGTTAGCCATTTTGCTCAGAATACTCGTTTTTCAAATTTAAATGTTTTCGCTCAAAAACAAATGACGAATCATTTTGGTCTTAAATTTAACCAAACAAAAATACAAGTAATTAATCTAATTTTTACTATTTTTTATCAGAAAAAATGATTAACCACTTGGATATCTAACCAAACGAAAAAATACTATCATTTAACTAAAAGTTCATTAGAAATACACGCATAACACGCTCTAAAATGATAAGCAAAGCTATTTTACCCAAAATAACAAAAACTTCAGAAAATATATAAACAGTGCAAATGAATTAATGAAATGCTTAACATGATTAAATTATTAATATTACGGGTGTGGGGGTGGGGTGGGGGTAGGGGCAGCCGGGCAGGAACTTGTTTGTTTGGGGCAGAAGGTACTCTCCCTCTCTTTTGCGCGCTCTCTCTCTCTCTCTCTCTTCTCTCATTTGCTACAAGCGATTTTTTTTTCTCTCAGATCTGTAGGGTTGCAAACTGAATCGTGAAGGGTTGATTTATTTACTTGCTAAAATCAGGTTTTCTCTCATTTCACTTTGTCAAAATCGACTTCTTTCGGATTTTGTTTGAAGTTTCTTTCACCTGTTAACTTCAGAAATTTCTCTCATTTCACTTGTTAAAATCGATTTTATTTCTTCACTGGTTAAGAGGTGAATTTCTTAAAAATCAGATTATTTTGTTTGATTTTGTTATATGAATCTTTTTACATAAATCTTGTTAAAATCAGATTGTTAGGAGGTGACGTAAATCTCGTTAAAATCAGATAGTTAGGAGGTGAATTGTTACATGAATCTTGTTAAAATCAGATTGTTAAGTATGAATCTTTCATGAAGCTTGTTAGGAGGTGAATTTGTTACATGAATATTGTTAAAATCAGATTGTTAAGTATGAATATTTCACGAGTTTTGTTAAGGGGTGAATTTGTTTGATGAAGCTTATTAAGTATGAATCTTATCTTACGTATGAACTTCTATATGAATCTTATTTTGAACTTGCTATATGAAGCTTGTTAATGTTACTACAAATTATTATTCCAAAGCTAAAGCCAAGTACAATGCCAATAATCTTTTAAAATTCCCAAGCATAGTTTTTTTCAATGTCTGAAAATACAATAGTTCTCTTTTTTTTTCTTTCCTTTTTCGTGACAAGAAGGATAAATCCCATCCCAGCCAACTTTGCAAACCCAAGCCCACATAATATCCCACACCATGTGCACGGAGCAGACCATCACGCCTAGTTTTTTTGGTGGGAGGCTTGTGGCCTAGGAGTTTAAGTCGGCAAGAATCAAACTTATGGTTGTCCTTGAACTCCCTTAAGTTTCTATGGTTCTACTGCTTGACCACCCCTTGGGGGTTTATGATAAGTATCTTTCCTAAACTGAAGTCAAGTACAACAATCACACATGTTGACTCTCTTGCAATCAAGAGGTGTGGGTCTCTTTGCATAGATAGGAAATCAAAACGCAGGTGTATAATCGAACAAAATCCAACAACGAATTCCCTAAAAATGTCCAGTCTGATAAACTAACAAACACTAAAACCATGAAACCTGTAAATTTAATTCAGTAATCAAGAATATCAGTCTCCTATTCCAAACATAGGAATCGTCTCAAAGTATTTGTGCTCTTGTCAGCTGGGTAAAAACTAAAGCAGCTACAGCTTAAAATTTGCTAACAAAAATCCTGCTCCTTGAGAAAAGTCAATATCATACAGAACGACACAACAAAAAGTAAATTTCATAACAAAATCCTGCATATGAAGAATGCATGATTCAAATCAAAATCCAAAAAACTACATAAACTTATCTACCTATTCAGATTGAAGAGCAAAATGAATCGAAGAGTTTACTCGAGATCATACGTTTTAAATCTAGAAACAGATCGTGACTTCGTGGATTCAACAAACAAAACGCTCGAATGAGAGTATTTGAAGGAGTGATTTCTTGAACATCACTATAACTTGAGATCTGAAACCTGATGGTTTTTGACCCGGTTTTCATGGATCCAATAAGCCCAACCCAGCTTAGCTAATAAGCTGATTAGGTAGATAAGTTGTGATATATATAATATTATAAATAAGCTGGGTTTAGTTTGCTAATAAGCGCAAATGCTGTGAGATAATTCATATGTTTGGGAATTTAAAAAAAAAAACTATTGTCGGGAATCATAAAAGTTTATTGGCCTTGTACTTGGCTTTAGCTTTGAAATATAAATCAATAACATCAAACTTTTCCATACTATGGCCTCATTTGTTTTTCATTCAGAGCCACTTAAAAACATCTGAAGTCTAAAGTTCAGATCTATAATAAATTAAGACTGTTTGTTTAAATTCAGACTTAAGAGGTTGAAACCTCTGAATTTTAAGAGGATGAGAGTTATCTGAATTAAATTAAGAGCCTCTTAATTTCAGATCTTAAGACCTCCTCTTAATTTCAGACGTGGTTTTCAGACTTCAGAGATTTAACCTCTTAAAAAACAAATACCACCTATATGTTCTTTGGATGTTTTTTAGAACACAATTGGTTATTGAAAGCTAAATCCTATTGAAATGGTTATATATGTTAATCACGAGATATTAACATTTGTAATCAGTGTACTTAATTTTAGCTTCTGGAAACACCATTGTGGTTTCAAAAATCTCAAAAAGAATAAAAAAAAACTATACATGGAAATCTTGAATGTCTTGGTCTTAAATTTTTAAGACTACATTTATTTTTCTAAGTTTAAGTAAAGGGAAGTGGTCACAAATTACATTTTTCAAGAATAATGGTTACAAATGTTAATCATTCATTTCTAAATGCAAATTATATATGATTTGTACTTTTTATTGCCTGTTCACCACCATACCAGGAGAATGTTTTTATTTCTAAAATTTGTTATGATGTTTGATGTAGTTAATATATACACTCCAAACATTCTATAGTCCTCATCCATTTCAAACTTATATTTGATTCTTTAAGCGAAGTGTAGATCTTTTTATTTCAAAATGGAGCAAATATATTTGGGTCTTTCTTCTAATTTTGTTGACGCGAGCTCATATTTTGTGTGTACTGGAAGTTACGTAGCTTCTAGATAGGGAATTGGAAACCTTATTAATGAGTTGACGTTTCTAGGTGAAAATCATGAAGCTTGACTTCAGTGGACTAGAATCAAGTGCACCACTCTATGGGGGAAGCAATGACTTGCTTTCTGATGGATTCTCAGATTCCCCTTCATTCGACCTTCCAATTACATCTGATGTAAGTTTCTTCACCTCATCATATCCTACAATACGTGATCCCTCTTCTATTAAATTTTAGAGTGTAGTAATTGCTTAAACCTGCCTTCTCTATGTTGCTTCAGTTCGATGGATTCCAGAAGAATTCTATCCAAATGGTAAAGCCAGCAAAGGGGACGACAACCTTGGCCTTTATTTTTAAAGAGGGTGTGATGGTTGCGGCGGATTCCCGAGCTAGCATGGGAGGCTATATTTGTATGCCCTTGTTCCAACTGGATTGATGATATACTCTGTACTTGCATATTATGTTTTGCAACTGCAGGCTTGCTGTTTTTGTGTTTCTGGATTATCTAAATGACCATTTTTAACTTGATTTTGCATAACTTGTTTTGATGGTTTTTTAGTAACCATTGGTTTTCACTGTAGAAAAATCATGACCTAGATTGTATCCAAGTTGACTCCCCTTCTTTTGAGATATTTATTGTCACAACATAGCATCCCATTATATAACATTTCATGATTCATGCCCAACAAGATGTGTGTCTCTGTGCAACAAAGTTATAAGTGCACTAAAACTAATTCAATTTTGTCAACAAATCTTGTACCAACTTCAATGAACTATGAATTTCATTAAAGTATACATATCGAAGTTGTTGTGCAGAGCAAACAAGACCGTCAAGTGAAATCACACATAGCATAGCGTAGCCCCCCCCTCCCCGTGGTACTCAAAAAGTAGTAGTGGTGAGTTTGCTAAGTGTGGGGCACTAAGCAGGTCCCTGCATTATTGATCATGAGTTGCGCTGGATGGGATTTACTTTGGTTTGGCTACCGTTGGACAAAATAAATTTTCATTCAAGCCAGCCTATGGCTTAGAACATTGTAACGCTCATGAGAGAGAATAACAGACGAGGGAGTTGGAGTGATAGCATTGCAGCCAACTTTAACACATTTTGATGATAGTGCGAGATAACTATCTGTGATTTCATTTTTTCAGCATCTCAATCTGTGAAGAAGATCATTGAAATTAATCCTTATATGTTGGGTACAATGGCTGGAGGAGCCGCTGATTGCCAGTTCTGGCACAGAAATCTAGGCATTAAGGTAAAACTTGTCATGTTGCTACTTCACTTTTTCTGTGTAACAGCTTTTTTAAATTGTAGATTATAAATGCAGATGGTTTTGTGGTATGATCTGACACATAATTTTTGAACCTCCATGAAACCAACTCTTGCTCTACAAAAGTATGCTTCATGCCAAGATTAATTTGGATTCTTATGAACCCTTCCATGCTATACATAGACAAGTCTATGCGCTAGGCAATACATATCACCTCAGAGGTTGCTCTTTAATCAATGTGGCTTTTGGGTGGAGGGTTTGAGAAGAAGGGAATGGAATGATACCAAAACATGGTTGTTTTGTTTGTTGGTACAGACGTAACATTTGGGGATGAATCCATACAAATTGAAACCCCTCAAACCCAGGAAGGGATCTGGGTTTGGTAAATGATACCCATTTCCATTTCATATCTATCAAACTGATCCAATAGTTACTATTGACTAAAACCAAACGGCACCTAAGTACCTCTTACCTTGTTGTGAACCATTGGAATATAATTCAGTGATTGTCTCTAAAATAAATTTCTGATGTGTGATGTTTTCTCACATGTCAAGTTAAAAATGCATACGATGTGATCTTGTTGATACTTGTATTTTCTTAATTCAGTGCCGTTTGCATGAATTGGCAAACAAGAGAAGGATTTCAGTGACTGGTGCTTCAAAGTTGCTGGCAAACATTCTTTACTCTTATCGTGGAATGGGTTTGTCTATCGGGACTATGATTGCAGGATGGGATGAGAAGGTATAGTATATAAGATTAAGCAATAATGACTGGTGCTTGTGTACTATAGCTTGATGTTTGACCATCCCAAGGTTGTTCTGAAATTTGCGGCGTATTTATGTTTGTAGGGCCCAGGTCTGTATTATGTTGACAGTGAAGGAGGACGCCTGAAGGGAACAAAGTTTTCCGTTGGGTCTGGTTCACCATATGCTTATGGTGTATTAGATAGTGGGTGAGCAGAACACTCTCCCTACCAGAAACTATAACACAAACAATTTTGATATGTTAACTTCAACATGTATACTGTTAAAAAATAACTTGAGTCGGTAAAATGAGCGACTAACAGGTCAAGTTGGGTTGGCCAAATATCATTCTTCTGTCCATCTTGATTTCCCTGAATTTTTATAAAATTTATTGTATGAATATGATTACATATTATAAATATGAAAATAATAATTTAGTTTTTTGTAAATCAGTTTATTTCAATACACATTGGGTGACTTTGACCAACCTGTTTGACTTGTTTTGTTTTTAGCTAAAATTCATATCTATGCATTCAACTTGGAGATAAACATTACGTATTGACGTGGTTTTAGGCAAGTGGATTGAAAATTTGAAATCGTCAACTCTAGAAATGACCATCATCATCATCTAGTTCAAGACTTGCATCTTCCTTTTCACCATGTCTTCATCTCATTAGTTTATAGTATTTATTGTACTTTACGATGCAATATAAAGGTTTGTTTTGCCAATGTGGTAGGTACCGTTATGATATGACTATTGATGAAGCAGCTGAATTGGCTAGAAGATCCATTTATCATGCCACATTCCGTGATGGAGCTAGTGGTGGTGTTGCTAGTGGTACAGGATCATTCTGTCTGAAAATAGTTTCCGCATATGCAACGCCATTTATGGTTTGAAAAATATTGTTTTTTTTTTTTTTTTTTGTTTCAGTGTATCACGTGGGACCAACCGGATGGACAAAGCTATCAGGTGATGATGTTGGTGAGCTTCACTACTCATACTATCCTGTTGAACCCGCCATTGTTGAGCAGGAAATGACTGAAGCTGTAGCTGCTTGAGTGTTGGTAATTTGTTAAAAAGAGTTTGAGCAGATTGTACTTTTGTTATGATCTCACCAGTGCCAAATGGACCTTAAATGGCTTTTATCTTGTTTACTATCTTTGACATTCTTATTGTTCTTTCATCACAAAGATTATGCACTTATTGGTACCATGTAGATATGATAAATGACAGTTAGGTCAGTTAGACTGGCCAGGAAAACAATTAAGAAATCATGGATTCAAATCTCTCTACTGCCTTCCATGGTTAAGGTCCTGTTTGTTTAGTGTTAAATGGAGGTTGTTTAACTTTTCAAAGGATTTAATTAAAAACTAAACTTGGGTTTCACCATGGATCTCGATTAGTCCCCTATCCCGGGCGTCTTTAAAGATTTATCAATTTTTATGATAATTAGTAACATGTTTAGCATCTAATGTAATTTTAATGAATAATTATTGTTGGTTAAAAAAATAAAAGAGTTAAATTTGTTAAATAAAATTGGTTGATCTGAATTTACAAAAGTTGAAGGTAGGAAAAGTAACTATTTACCAATTTTAAAAAAACTAATCATGTCTTGCATTATTAATCCAAAACAATATATATTTTCTACCAAATGTTCTCCAATTTTTTTAATAATCATCTTCCTTAGTTATTAATATTCTCCCTCTAAAACTGTATGAAATACCCTATATATTTTTAAAATATATGTATTTCCATCATACGTAATAATAGTTTATCAAATTATACTTGCGAAAATAAGGTTAATCTAAAATTTTAGAAAACGATATAAAGTTCGCGTGATTCCAAACACTTGTTTCGCAACTTCAAGTGGAACAAATCACGAAATAAGTTAATGGTTTAGACATCTATGCATCATCTACATGTTCGTGATTGTAAACTAGTCTATTCGCATGCATGTCATGATAATGTAACAACAACAATACAATTTACCACTTTGCGATTACCATCATAATCTTACCATCCAAAGGGTGGAGTGAAACTGATTGACGCTACACCATGGTCTCTCTTACGACAAAAATGTCGCAGAGACGTAACATCATGGACCAAAAATGTCACCTGCTGTTACAAAAACAATAAATAGGATTCCCATTTTTTTTTTAAAAAAAATAAATTTAACCGTAACTTTGTTGTATGAATTTTACCTCCGGCAGTGGGACCGGTCGGTCAGTTTTTTGTTGTATAAAGTTTAATTTTAATTTTTTTTGTTGGTGGAAAAAGTAACCAACGCAACCCTTGAAAATCAAAAACAAAATCAAACAAAAACGCTCGCCACCGCTATGAGTATTTTCTTCTCCTATGATTCAACCATCAATACCATGTTCCGCTTGTTTCGATCTCAAGCTTTTCGCTACACCACATTATCTCCGATCGATGGAAATGGAAATAGAAATGGAGCCGCCGCCAATCGGAATCCCCGTTTGATGATCGATTACCTAATCGATTCCCTTCGATTCTCCAAACAAGACGCCATCGCTGTCTCCTCCAAAGCTAACCTAACCCATCTCAGATCCACAATTAATTCTGATTTAGTTCTCACTCTCTTCAAAACCTACGGATTGAAAACATCCCAGATCAGACAAATCGTCTCTTCCGTTCCCAAGATATTAACTTGCAAAGCAAATAAAACCCTAGAACCCAAACTCAGGGTTTTTCAGGAACTCGGATTATCCGGGTCGGATCTAGTTTGTCTTGTCAGGAAAAACCCGGAGATATTCGGGTTCGGGTTACATACCCGGATCATGCCGGGTCTTGATTTGCTTAGAAAGTTGTTGGGTAGTGATGAAAAAGTGATCGAGGTTATCAACAAATCAAGATGGTTGTATGTCACAAATTCTTCGATGAAAAGACTATCAACAAACGTTTCTTTGTTGCAGAATTTTGGTTTATCAAACGACAGGATTACCAGGTTTGTGTTGAGTAATCCTGAAAAGCTCATGGTAAACCCGAAGCTGCTCGAAAGTAAATTGAGTTATGTGGAAGAGAAATTGGGGATTTCGCGAGATTGGCCGAGTTATATTCACGCGGTGAGTGTGGTTTTATATAGCACTGATTTGGAAGTAGAGAAGAAGATGAGTATCTTTAGGAGTTTTGGTTGGTCGGATTCGGATATCAGGTTGCTGTTCAGGAGTCAGCCTTATTGTTTTAACAAATCTGCAGGTAACATTGGTGAAAAGTTGAAGTATTTCATGAAGGAGCTTGGGTATACGCCTGCATACTTGATGAGCTGCAACACTTTCTTCACCTTCAGTCTGGATAAGAGAGTGATACCCAGGAACATGATGTTGAAAATCTTGAAAGACAAGAAATTAGTGAATGATAAGCCTTCTCTTATTACGGTTGTATCTTATTCAGAGTTGAAGTTTCTTGAATTCTTGCGGTGTTTTCAGAAGGACATACCCCATATCTGTGAAATCTACATCGCTAGAATGCCATCTTCTACTTGACTGATTGACAGACTTTTTTGCAACTCTGAATTGTTGTGTGTTTTTTATCTCTTATCTTGCTTATTTTTGACATTGTTAATTGGTTTATTCATATATGTTTTAGACCAGATTAGAAACTCTGTTAGCAGTTCTGCCCTTCAACCCGTCGCCTTCTAGCATTCTAACGACATCTGAGATCTTTGGGCGGTCCATCGGGGAACCTTGTGTGCAAAGCAAGGCAACCTGTATTAGCTGCTCCACTTCTGTCGCTACATAATTGGTATTTGGATCCGGATCGACTAACATTTCCAGTTTCTTCTCGTTTAAAAGTCCTTTCACCTAAAGCACGGATGATGTCAAATCAAACGGTGCAAAACTTACACTTGTATTTACCGGTGTTTGGATTGGTTTTTGTGATTGCAAACAAAAAAAAAACATGTGAGACGAAAAGATACGGTTGCGTTTAGTCAACGAAACTACTCATTTTTTAATTTCATTCTTCAATGAATAGTATTCAGACAAAGACAATGAGTTTTATAAAAAGTTAATACTTGTTTAAATGATAAAATTTTAGGTTTTAAGAAAAATAAGACGGATGATTATAAGCAAGAAAAATATGATAGATGATAGAAAAGTAAGAGATAGAAAAAGAATATTATAAAGAAATATATGGTAGTTAATAGAAAAGTAAGAGAAAGAATGGAAATTGATCTTTAAAAAAGTGAAATGAAAATTTAAGAATTTTTTGTTGACTAAACATGATTCAATTTTTTGGAAAATAAAATGAAAATTACAGAAATTTTCATTAACAAACGCAACCTATATGACTAGCAGGCCCGGCCCTTGACATGTTCAATGTGGGCTTTCGCACAGGGCCCCCATTCTTTAGGGCCTAAAAAAATATGATGGATTTATTTAGTTTAGATTTTAGAAGCTCAAATTATTTTTTGTCTTTGTCCTTGGAATTGCAACAGCCCAGCGGCACTTTGTTGGGGGAGGAAGCGACTATTATAATTATCACATTGAGTTGTAGGGTATTAAAACAACGATACACTCTGGTGTTTTTTTTTTTTCATTTTCTTTGCATAGCGGTTGACCGTTGTTACTTGGAAATGAAAAATTACTGTGTGGTTCATCGGTTGAGAGTTGGAATAAAGGTAAGTTGTATTTGGCTATTTTTCTATTTTGTATAAATGTTTTGAAATTTTTGTAATCATATAGTCTATTTGTGATTTTTGCACAGGGTCTATGAAATCCATCTCACGGCCCTGATGACTAGTAAAAAATAAGGGGAGGAGGTGCATATATATAACAACACGTCATCCTTAATTATCCCTATTCATAAACAGATCAAGGTTTTAGTTTCTATTAATTTGTAAAATGATACTCAACTTTATATTGAAATGAAAAGTATGATTTAATACAATAGAATTAATATAATCACATCGTATGAGAAGTTATTAGTGATTTAATACCACAAGAAACCATAAAAAGAAAAGAAAAAAATAAAAAAATCAATTATCTACTTCATTTCATTAAACTTACAAGTTACTCGACTATCAAAGTAGCACTTAGCACTCCAACACCTACAACTTTAATTAATCCCATTCCCAGATGGAATAATAATATTTGTTTTTACATATATAATGAATTATAGTTTTTTATTTATTCGTTTTTTAATGCATGACTTAACAACATGTTATTTATAAAAGAATAATGTTATTATGTATATATAGGGGTGAGTTCAATGAAAAACCTATATGCATCGGAAAACCCGGGAACCACTTTATAGTCATTGGATCAGGTGATGCATCACGCAGAAAGTCGATGCATCACGCGAAAATTTGGTGCATCACGCGGGGAAGTTGATGCATCACGCGGGAATTGTGGTGCATTTGTAATGGTGCATGGAGGTTTTCCAATGTTTTCCGATGCATGTTGGTTTCCCATTGAACCTCCATCTGACCTCTGTATATATAAACACACAACAATGATTGCCATTTCCCCTTCAATCCGTACAATTTCATTTACTTATTTACTTTAATTTATGTTTACCTATGTGTATCATATACATATCATGTATATACATTAGCCATACTGAAAAATATATTTCTAGAAGAACCGTACGTAAAAGCCATCGTGTATTAGATTTAGATCTGGATATATAATTGTGGATCAAAGTTTCGATCATAGATTTATAAAATTTTGTTTTTTCACATCTACGTAAGATTGTCAAGATCGAGATCTTACCCAGGATCATTTTGCTCTCTACAAGATCGAAATCGTAAGATCAGATCGGGATCGGGATCTTAAGATCCTACCACAAAATCATTATTTTTTAATATTTTTCATAGGTACTTTAATTTGTAATTTTATATTACTTATAACTATTTATATAAATTTCCAAGAAATATCCATACAATTAATAGGAAAACAATGTACGTTCACATTTAAAATGTTTATTGTCATTAAAAAAAGTCAACCAACCAAACATCCTATAATTTGACTCATTATTCTAAAGGATAAAATGGTTCGATCAAGATAAAATGTTTGATCGGATCGGTAAACGATCCTACGGGAACCATATTAAATGGGTTTAGACTGAGTAAAAAGTAGGATCGGATTGGTGACCGTTCCTATGTCTAATCTTGTTAAAAAATGATCCTACACACATTCGGCTCGAAATCAATTGATGGGATCGTACTCGCAATTAATCTTAACAACTTTGCATGTCACTTGGTGTGACTATATACATATAGGCATAGGTAAGTGAATGACAATTATGATACAAGTTAATTCAAGAGGGTGTCGTTTTCATCTGAAAATCAATTCAATAATGCGATAATGATTAGTTTCCAATAGATATTAATTTAGCATCCCACCTGATGTAAAATATGTGTTGTGTATCTATGTTAGATTTTGTGATGTGAATATATACATATATATAAACTTGGAGTAAACACATAGATATTGTGACATGTATTACGAATAACAGCTCATAATTAAATTAGATTTTCACTTATTGTTAGTATCAAAGGCTGTTAATATATTGCCATGTATAGTTCTGTAATTTAGTCATGCCATGTACAACCCTATAATTGCTCCTGTAATTTTGCACTCTTCTAATATATATAGATGAATAATAGTGAAGGCAAATATAGCCTTTTTCACCAAAACACTCTTATGGTATCAAGAGCCTCTAAACTCGTAAGAGTCCACTGATCCTCCCCTATTCTATCATCTTCCCTTTATTTTTTTTCTTTTTCCATGGCAAACTCAGAATCCATCATTCCCATCACCACTGCCACGCACTTTCCCACCAAGCTTACCTCCCAAAACTTTCCAGTATGGCGACGTCAAATCCAGTCCACCTTAATCGGACTAGGCCTTGATCATTTCATCACTGATGGCAATGCTCCATCGAAGACTATCAGTGACAAGGCGGCCATTATATCAAACCCGGAATACATTGCCTGGTATCGCCAAGATCAAATCTTGTTCAGTGCCATTCTCGGCTCCTGCTCCGATGAGATTCAACCGGTCATTGCATCGGCATTGACTGCTAAAGAGGCATGGGATCGTCTCACATCCAGCTTTGCAAGCAAATCTCGATCTCGAATCATCTCTCTCAAATCCAAACTTGCAAAAAACCCGAAGGGAAATCGCTCTGTTGCGGTTTTCTTGAATGAAATGCGATCCATTGCGGATGAATTGGCGCTTGTTCAAAGTCCTATTCATGAAGAAGACCTTCTTGTTCATATCCTTACCCAACTTGGTGAGGAATACAATCCCATCACTGCTGCTCTTAAGGTACGAGAGCAACCGATTTCTTACCCGGAACTCTTTGATAAGCTCGTTGATTTTGAACGGTCCCTTAAAGAAGCCGAACCTGTCACTCCTCAAATTGTGACTGTTAATGCCTCACAACGGCAATATGGTCGTTCTCAATTCAAATCCACAACTGATCAGTCCCCCTGGAATCAAAGGTCTCATTCCGGATACTCGCAAAAGTCATTTCGGATGCCAAGCAATTCCCAGCCTAACCATTCACGACCAAACAGAAGCAATCAGTTTTGCAACTTCTGCAACTTTCATGGTCATGATACTCGAGATTGCCGGAAACTTTCGAAGTTTTTGAAAGATCATAACATCACCTTCAACAACAACCCAATTGCTCCGGTTGCTAATGCTGTCACTTCTACCTCTCAGCCACCGCAACAATGGATGATGGATAGCGGAGCCTCTCACCACCTAACATCATGTCCATCCTCACTTTCTTCCGTCTCTGAATACGGAGGTCCCGATGAGATCGTGTTGGGTGACGGTACAAATCTCTCTATTTCTCATATTGGTGCTACTAATATTCACACGACATCGAAATCATTAGATTTACCAAACATTCTTTGTGTTCCTAAACTGCGCCGAAACTTGATTTCGGTTGCCAAATTATGTCGTACTAACCATGTCTCGGTTGAATTCTTTCCTTCGCATTTCTTTGTTAAGGATCTCAAAACGGGGGCGCGTCTTCTACGAGGGGAGAACATCCATGATGTTTACTACCTAAATAGATCATCCCGTCTTCCTCAAGTCAATGCTACTTCATCAACCTCACCATTCCAATGGCATCACACTCTTGGACACCCATGCTTACGTACTTTTAATACTATTTGTAAAGACTTAGGTCTTCATTTTAAATTATTGTCCAGATCTAATTTTCATTGTGAGTCATGTGCTATCAATAAAAGTCACAAGTTGCCATTTGGTCAAAACTCATTTATTGCTACAAAACCATTACAACTTCTCTATTCGGATGTATGGGGTCCGGTTCAAAAATCTATTGACGGCTATCAATACTATGTTGTGTTTGTTGATTACTACTCCAAGTATGTTTGGCTTTATCCCATCAAAGCCAAATCTGATGTTGCGAAACTTTTTCCTCAATTTAAATTACTTGTTGAGAAATTCTTTCAAACACCCATCGTATCACTCTTTACCGATAATGGTGGTGAATACATCGGTCTTGTTACTTTCCTTCAATCTGTTGGAATTTCTCATTATACTACCCCACCCCACACACCCGAACAAAACGGAACTGCAGAACGTCGTCACCGACACATTGTAGAAACCGGCCTTGCCCTCTTACACTATGCCGGTTTACCACTCACGTTTTGGTCTCATGCGTTCCAAACTGCCGTCTACCTTATAAATCGGCTTCCCACTCCAATTCTTGGCTCAAAATCTCCATACCAGGTACTCTATGACACCTCACCAAACTACAAAAAATTAAAACCATTCGGTTGCCTATGCTACCCATGGCTTAAACCTTATGCTCCAACTAAGCTGCACCCACGGTCCCAACCGTGTATTTTCTTAGGCTATTCCTCCTCTAAGTCAGCTTATAAATGCTTTGACGCTAAATTGAACCGTCTGTACCATTCTCGACATGTGGAGTTTGTTGAAACTCAATTTCCCTCTAAAATTGTATCCACCACCACTCCCATTTACGTGGATGAATTTTTAAAACCAAATACCATTCCTACCCCTCTATCCATGCAAACTTCTCAACCCTTGCATACTACACCCACCACTTCACAAAATCCACCTGTCATGCACCTTCCTAACTTTTCCATAATCCCAAATGCAACTCCACCTCATCCCTCATCTACTACTCTTTCCCCCCTGTCCACGCAAACTTCAGACACAACCACTGAATTTTCAACCCCCTCCCAATCCATCTCGTCCCCTGTTCCTTCATCCCCAACATCCACTTCTACACCTTCTCCCTATACCACAAACTCGTCTCCCTCCAACCCGTCATCTAACACTACCCCGGTTCCTTCCACTCTACCACCACGCACACGCAAACCAAATCCCAAGTACTACAACCCTCATTTTGTCAACAATACAACCCTTCATCCTATACCTCTTGCTCTCGAACCCCATACGTACCTCCAAGCCTCCAAACACCCTCTATGGCGACAAGCTATGGACGATGAGTACAACGCCTTGCTTCGCAATCACACATGGGAACTTGTCCCTCCACCTTCTCGTCAACCTATCGGATGCAAATGGGTCTTTCGTATTAAACGGCACCCGAATGGTACGGTTGACAAGTATAAAGCAAGGCTCGTTGCAAAAGGGTTCCTTCAAGAGTATGGTAAGGATTACTTCGACACGTTTAGTCCAGTTGCTAAACCTGTCACTATACGAACCATTTTTTCCCTTGCTTTATCTCGAGGGTGGTCTCTACGACAACTTGATGTTAACAATGCTTTTTTGCATGGAACTTTACTAGAGGAGGTCTACATGGTTCAACCTCCTGGTTACACAAACCCACAATATCCGAATCATGTTTGTAAACTCAAACGGTCTATTTATGGTCTAAAACAAGCACCGCGGGCGTGGTATATGGCTCTTACATCATTCCTACATGACTTCGGCTTTAAAAAGTCACTTGCAGACCCTTCCCTCTTTATCTATAATTGTGATGGTACGGTGTGTTACTTTATGGTTTACGTTGATGACATTATACTAACCGGTAACACTCAAAGCTTTCTTGATCAGTTTGTCACTCAGCTCGCATCACGGTTCTCCATCAAAGATCTAGGTTATCCAAGTCATTTTCTTGGAATTGAATTAATACCAACACCTCATGGTTTGTTTTTTTCGCAACACCGTCACATACTTGATTTATTAACCATGCATCGCATGGACGGGGCTAAGCCTGTTGTCACGCCATTATGCTCATCTGAGACTTTGAAACTTGATGATGGTGCTCCAAGAGTGGATCCTTCACCTTACCGCAAGCTCGTTGGCTCTCTTCAATACCTTGCCTTCACAAGGCCGGATATCTCCTTCGCTGTCAACAAACTGTCTCAGTTTATGCATGATCCATCTCAAATCCACTGGCAAGCTCTCAAACGCTTGCTACGCTATCTAAAAGGAACGTTATATCACGGCTTGTTTCTGAACAAGAAATCTGCCATGGCACTTACGGCCTTCTCGGACTCAGATTGGGGCGGTGTATCCACAGCAGGAAGGTCTACAACAGCATACATTTTGTATCTTGGTTCGAACATTATTTCATGGAAATCTACTAAACAGAAATCGGTATCCCGTTCCTCCACCGAAGCCGAATACAAAGCCCTCGCTAACGCTGCCGCTGAGTTAGCATGGGTGCAAAACCTTCTCCAGGAACTTGGTATAATCCTCAAAGCTTCTCCCCAACTTTATTGTGATAACCTAAGCGCCACATATCTTTGTGCCAACCCCGTCTACCACTCTCGCATGAAACACGTCGCCTTGGATTATCACTTTGTACGTGAGAAAGTTGCAGCCGGGTCTTTACGAGTTCACCACATCAACTCTACAGATCAACTTGCAGATGCTCTGACTAAACCATTGCCTCGCACTCCATTTTTATCGTTACGTTCCAAGATTGGAGTCTCCGACGGATCCTCCATCTTGCGGGGGCGTATTATGAATTACACTACTTAATTGATTCTCTCTTATCATGATACATTATAATATAACGTATAGGTACGTTTTTAATAATTAAATGAAATCTTACAATACTTTTTATTACATGAAATGAAATTACAAAAAGATAAATTCTATACATACCCCTCCTATAATGTGAAATATTCACGTCTCTATTGATTTGACATTTTTATATTATTTTAATAATAAAAGTTCATAAATATTATGATGTGATAGCTTAGGAGGTAAAAGGCGGGGAATGAGAATAAAATCTCACTACAAAAAAAATAATGGATCAACCCAACAAAAAAACAAACACATGTGTGTGTATGGATAGGGTTCTAATAACCCATCAACTCCGTGAGAATAACTCTAAAATTCATACATTTAATGTATAAAATTGTGCATTTGATGTAAAAATTTATATATTTAACATTTTCTGTGTTCTTAAAATTTATGTGAATGATCAATGCATATTTATGTGAATTGTCATGCAAGTGAATGATCATTCACACCATTCACATGATTTTTTTATCATTCACAAGATTTATGATGTTGCTCATTTAAAAAAAAAAAGTCTTATAATATTATCTTATACATGTATATTCGAAAAAAAAATATATGTGAATGACCATTCCCATTAGGGTACGCTGAATCTCATAGGTATGCTGATGAACCTGATTATATATATATATATACAGAGAGAGAGTTGAGATCACATAAGAACCCTTCAATTCCGTAAGAACGTGAGAACCCTCCAAAATGCACAACTTTAAAAATTAAATTTATAACTTAAAATCATTATTGATTTATCATGATCTAACATTAAAATTATCTTTAAAATTTAAATTTATCAAGTTTTACACTAAATGCACAAATTTGAACATTAAATGCACAAAATTTGTCAAATGCATGAATTCGTACATAAAGTGGACAAATTTTTCATGATATGCGTAAATTTTTATGTCAAATGCATAAATTTATCAAATATATAAATTTTAACATTAAATGCACAATTATATACATTAAATGCACAAATTTTAGAGAGTTTTTCACGTTCTCACGGTAATGATCTTACTGGAACTCAACCATATATATATATATATATATATATATATATATATATATATATATATATATATATATATATATATATATATATATATATATATAGGAGGCTCAATGGAAAACCACAATGCATCTGAAAACTTGTGAAAACCGCACTGTGTAGCATCCCAATTTTGAGATAATTATGTGTAATTATTTTAGTGGATAATTAATATATTATTATTGCGTGGGTCCAATGAGAACCCGATTAGTGGATATATACGTGTCGGGTTGCGAGTTACGTGTCTCCAGGTCATTAATTTAGTGGATTATTTATATATTTGGGTTCGTGGAATTAATTGGGTTAAGTGGATATTTATTGTGAAATTGGGGTATCGGGTTCGGGTTTTTGGGTCGGAACCCGCTAAATGAGAAAAGAATATATAAGGGTTTGGTTTGGGGCATAAGTTTCTTTTCCCTTCCTTGCCAAGTGAATACGTATGTATGTATGTGTGATAGCAGCAAGGAGTTAGCCTTAAATCTCAGAAATTGGTTGCTGAAATTCAGATTAATCATCCCTTTCATCTCCATCTTGTGTTCTTGAGGATACGAAGGTAAGGAACCTCAAACTAATTTATGAAATTCGAGTTATGTGTTATGGGGTTCTCTAATCTAGTTCCCAAGTTGTTACATAGTGATTATGTGTTGATTATGTGAATATTATGGCTGGAAATCGGAGAAAAATGGAGTTTATACTCCTGGCAGCAGCAGATCAGCGAAGAAGAAGGAGGGCCAGACCGCCAGGGAGCGCGGTCGCGCTCGAGGGAGCGTGGCCGCGATGCAGAGGCAGGGGGCGCGGGCGAGATGGGGGCCAGGGCGCGGGCGTGATCGGGGTGCAGGGCCGGGTGCGGTTGGTTCGGGTCTATGAGGGGTGTTTGGCCGAATTTTGGGATATTTGGGGGTCGGTTTTGAATATTTGGGTTTCGTTTGGGCTGTTTTGAGTCGGGGTTTCGTTGGGTCGGTTTGGGTTCGAGTCGGGTTGCGTTTATCATGAGTCAAGTGGTGGTGTCGGTTGGAATTGGGACTAATAGTTTGGGATTCGTATGATTTCAGGGACGAGTCAGCGAGACGAGCCGAGTCAGAGATTCCGAGATTAGTGGACTAACCAGGTGAGTACCCGAGTTCTTTTCTAAACCGCGGGACAGTTTTCAGAGTCGTGGTTGTGTGGATAGTTTCGTGTATGTGTGTATTGTGTATATTGTGTATTGTGAATGAGACAGGGACGCGAGCACAAGTATGATTCTATTCCTACATATGTGATATATGTGCATGAGATGAGATCCAGTCCGGGGGTCCGTGGTGAGTACCATACGGACGGTGATTCGCGATGGGTTATCGCGCGGGTTGACTGTCCCTAACAGTCCTTGGGGCGTGTATACACGGCAGGGCCTGTAGCCGGTTCGCGCCCGTGCTACAGGGTTGTGGCTAACCACCGGTGTACACGGTCGTTAGCTGGGGAAGGGTTTCCCCCTTAGTGATTCTGTGTGCAGGGCTCGGGATCTCATGTATGTGTTCATACCTGCATCGTGATGTTGATTGCCAGAGACAGAGTTAGGGTTTGTGCTGTGTGTATGTGCTATGTGTACGCTTGTTATGTGTTTATTGTGCAGAGTCCAACCCTCGAGTACTCACGAGCTTTCGAGCTTACGTATTCGAGTCTTCCGTGTTCAGGGTATCAAGGGAAGAGATGAGTAGCTGGGTTTGCTGATCAGGGGATTGCGGGGATCGGGAATCATCTGGGGAGCTTGGTGTTAGTTTTGTGTAATGATTTAATCAGTGTTAATTATGTTAGCAGCTTTTGGGATTATATAATCAGCGGATTATATGTTGATTGTGTTTATGCAAAAGTTTTAAATTAATAGTGGATTCTAGTTTATCCTGTGACGTGTGCATAATAGAGCTATTGCGATAAGCCACCTGTGTATTGAATTGACGTGGCATTTCCGGGATCGGGAGGGGTGTTACACACTGCACCACCACAAATGCATCAAATTCCCCGCGTGATGCATCAAAATCCCGCGTAATGCATCAAATTTCCCACGTGATGCATCATATTATTTACGATTATGCCACCGTGTTTTTCATGAAATGCACCAAATCGGACGGTATGCATGAGTTTCCATAGTTTTCAGGTGCATAGTGGTTTTCCATTGAACTCACCCATATATATATATATATATATATATATATATATATATATATATATATATATATATATATGTGTGTGTGTGTGTGTGTGTGTGTGTGTGTGTGTGTGTGTGTATAGGATCGGGTTCACATGAGAACCTCTCATTACCGTGAGAACGTGAGAACCACTCTAAAAATTGTGCATCCACTGTATAAAATTGTGCATTTGATATTAAAATTAAATGTTTTCGATATATTTATGCATTTCATGTAAAAATTTACGCATCTCATGCTATAATTTATCCATTTTATGTACGAATTGTGCATTTAAGAAAATTTGTGCATTTGATGTTCAAATTTGTGCATTTAGTTTATAATTTAATGAATGTAAGTTTTGAATGTAATTTTAGTGTTAAATTATGATATTTATTAATATTTAAGACTAATAATGATTTTAAGTAAAACTTTTAATTTTAAAATTTGTGCATTTGATGTATAAATTTGTGCATTTTGGAGTGGTTCTCACGTTCTCACGGTAACAAGGGTTCTTACCGGAACCCAACCCTATATATATATATATATATATATATATATATATATATATATATATATATATATATATATATATATATATATATATAAAGAGTTTGTAGTTGGAAATCAAAATTCACCAAACGTCCATATATATAATGGGTTTTTGTAGTTTAAAAAGGAGTATTATTCCATTGGGCAATTGTACTCAACTCTTGTTTTTTCTGTTTGCTTCTCAAGAGAGCAAAACACTCCAAGATATGCCTGCTTTACTTGACTGTTTTAAGCAAGCTCGGTCTTCTATTGTCGTAAGTCTCTCCCTTCCTCCCTCTCCACGGTTTTTGCTGAATGTTATTAATATATTGACAACAAAAACAACGCATCATTTGCCTATGCGTTATCTCAGAGTTGAAGTATTTTATGTTACTATGTTTAGTGGATATATAAACTTAAAATATATTATTATAATTTTTTATGTTTTTGTAAATTATACTAATTTATAGTTTTCTCTATTTGTGATATTATGATTGGTTATGAAAAATAGCAATAATCATTTCACTTTTCAATCATAACTTTTATATTCATATCATTTGTTATGTTTTATCAATCATAACTTTGAGATTTTTATCGATTATAAAACCTAATTGAGTTTGGGAAAAAAAGTTGAAACAAATATTTCTATGTAAATACAACATGTTTTTCGACTAAAAATATTTAATATTATCAACAAAATAAAAGTATTCATACATAAATATTTTAAAAAATTCATGTATGTGATTTATTTATGTATATAAAAATATTCATACATGAATATTTGTAGCTTTTGTA
>JAANYP010004995.1:27500-172500 GCA_020465985.1 Centrapalus pauciflorus | reverse complement strand
TTTTCTGTGCTCGAGGAGTTAGCTACCTTTCATAGAGGTAGTTATATTTTGGGGATTGTTTATCATACACTTCGGATAGGTTATGTAATGTTCAGAGACTTCCGTGACTGTTTCTTGTGTAAAATAATGTTTTAAATTATCGAGTTTTCCGCGTGTACGTATGGGAATAGTGTAGAGATTATTATGTTATATCTTTGCTGACGTGGTAATTGCGTGGCATTGTGGATTAGTTTGAGGGTGTTACATACTAACAATTAAAAGTCAAACATATATATTGTCTTTAAATTTGAAACATGCATGCTATAATTATATATATTTTGTATAATAAATATCTGAAAACAAATATTTATTTATTAATATAACATAAAATTTTTAAATTAATCATATTAAGTATAAAATGTTGACAAATTAGATATATTTTTTCGTTCATATATGTCATATGTTTTCAATAATAAATATTCAACAAAATTATTGGTTTTTAAAATTTAAATTAGTTTAATTAATTTTACAATCTACTTTTTTTTCCTTAAAATTTTCTATTATTACTACTAACAAATATAACCAATTTTAAATTTATTTTTTTATTACTAGTATGAATATAAAATGATTTCTAAAAATATAATAGTTTTCATATAAACAGTACACTTAATAATCTAATATTTGAATCAAAATTAAAAATATTATGTTAAATTTATCACCAAAATATTATAAATTGTTCTATTAATTTTATATGATAAAATTTTCAAACATCGTTTTATTTAAATCCTTATCTATAACCTATAAATAGCATTAAAATAGTATATATGCTCAATTCTCGTGGCTTCACGTGTCATCATCATCAATTGACATGTTATTTTTAATTTATAAAAATCACTAATGATATTTAAACTATATCTATCCAAACATAATATAATCTATTTTTAATTTCATATCAAATCAAATCTTATAAAATCTAAGACTCTGATAACTTTTAATTATAATATAATAAAAGTTTAAAAAATATTAAAAAGTAATTACTATCCAATATATTTGGAAATATGAAAAATTAATAGGTCATGATAAAAAATAATGTCATTATCGAATACATTTGTTTAAAAAAAGAGAAAATTACCAAAAAAGGTAATATAAAATACAAAATTTTACAATAAAGGTATTGTAAAATTTTTTTGCCAAGAAAGGTAATGTAAAATTCTATTTTGGTCAAGAAAGGACATGAAATTCAAATTTTAGGCCGAGAAAGATAATCAAATATTATTCTTTTTACCAAAAAATGAAGTATAAAATTAAAATTTTACTTTCTTAATTGGTCTTTAGTATCCTTTTTTGTCGAATTTGAATTTTACGTTATCTTTCTTGGCCTAAAAAATTTTACATTACCTTTATTGTCAAATTTGAAATTTTATATTACCATTCTTGGTATTTAGTCCTAAAAAAATAATTTTATATTTACCTTTTAATTTATCATATTTTATATAAACAACAAAATATTAAAAAAGTATCCGCGTAATACGCGGGTAAATAAACTAGTTTGATCAATAAATTTGAATATGACAATAATTAAAATTGTGACAATCACCCCAGATTTGAACGATTAAAAATGATTCAAACAAACCAAACTTCACTTAACAAATGGAGTAACAAAATCATGGACAACAGAACAGATGGAATGCAAATTCCTGAAAAAAAAAAAAAACCCCCAAATCTCCCTGTTGAGATATGGGTTTGGGTATCAAATCAAAAGTGTATGTAGAGTGGTCTCTCTATATTTGGTTGTTGGTACATATACATACATATACGATATACCACGTGCATCTAAAGCTGTTATTCCATCGTTCGTCAGATCGTGAGTACCAATAACTTCATCTTCTTCTGTAGGTCTGTCGTTTAGACCGCCGTGCGATTCCCGCCGGCCAAATTACGGCCATTCTTCCAGATAACAGGTACCTCACTTTTGCTTAGTACTACTCTTCCTTCTTTTTCAACCTAGGTGTTTGATTTTGTGAAGCACGCACAGAAGCTTTGGAATTAGAACCAGAAAAATGAGGATTTTGTTTCTGGAAATTAAAATTGGCTACGACTTAGGCTCTTCTATTATTCAATTTATCATCCTAGAAATTGCAAACAGAAATCACACTTAGTGTTTACAGCAAAAGTAATATCACAACATATGAAAGCTGAGATTCGTTACGATCAACTCATAATCTGCCATTTTTTATGCGACCATTGGTGTAGTTAAAGAGTGAATTTAGTAGGTCCAGGCCGCCAGCAGGCGATAGTCTTCTGGAATTAGGTAAATCGAATCTGCCATTTATGTCGGGTTCACCCTGAAGAACTATTTGATTATTGGTGTCCCCAATTGAAGAATACATGGGACAACTCTCACTAACCCCTTGAAACATGTCATTACTTCTGTTACAAGAAGAGCTACATTTGGAATTTTGGATGTTAAACTTGCATTTTTGAGCTACAAAATTACTAGTATATAGAGACATTGTTAAGTTCAAGTGTTCAACTAAACCATAATTAGAATAGTGGTGTTGTTAGTTTGCAAGTACATCATAAATGCATAGTATTACCTTTTCATTTAAAAAGACAGATTTAAAAGATAGCTCTATGTGTGTGTAATGAATAAAGACTTCTAATATCGTTTTGTAGTGATTTAATGACAAAGGAATTCCTTGTCACAGAACATGTCAATTCACATGATTATGTTATTACAGGGGCTAATCAATACTGAGAAAATGGCTGCTGCACAAGAGAGATGGTGTGTTGTCACTGGGGGACGTGGCTTCGCTGCACGCCATTTAGTTGATATGCTCATACGGTATGAAATATATTCAGTTCGAATTGCTGATTTGGGCCCTGATATCAAGCTCGAAGCCCATGAGGAGAAGGGAAACCTTGGTCAAGCTTTACGTTTAGGACGTGCTCAATACATATCTATGGATCTCCGTGACAAATCTCAAGTACACAAAGGTAACATAGATTAGTTTCTGATTCAGGTTTGTTTCTGTCTTTTACAAGTAGACATTTATCTGTCGCACTTCTAGTTTTATTTTGCTACTACTATTTTCATGAGCAAACTTCAATAAGATGCAGGAAATAACAGAAAAATATTTTGTTTCCCATGATTTACTGCAAAATTTATTGAGCTTTGAAAGATTGAACTTAATCTTCACTGCAAAATCTCTTGCCAATTCTTAGTCTTGACGGGGTGTGAATGCTCCCAATGGCGTTGGCTAGCTCTTCAAACTAATTACTTGTTATGCTCTTATGGAAAAGAGAAAATGTCTTTTTCCAAGTTTACCAATTACTTAGATATTATCGAGAATTTTAGTGGTGAAGCGAATAGGTATACCAGATGTCGTTATGGTGAAGAAGAGTGCTACAAACGCTTACCTGGTCGTGAGAATATAGAGTATATAGATAAGAGAAACACAAACGAGCCAGAAAGAAGCAAGTAAGAGAGGCTAGTGATAAATCCGCACACATATGGGAGTCTGGGAGGTCGTACAAGACATTAAGATTGTATTTGAATCGGCTAAGATACCTGAAATAGAAATTTGAGAATTAAGTAACACTTTATGCATCAAAGATAAGAACCTTAGGCTTTTGGTTAAAAACAGTGAGGCTAGAGAATGATGGAGGGTTGTTGTGACATGTTATTAATTGAACTACTAAGAGAGAGAGAGATAGATAGATAGACAGATATATATATATAACAGATATATATATATATATATATATATATATATATATATATATATATATATATATGTATATATATATATATATATAGAGAGAGAGAGAGAGAGAGAGAGAGATTGGGGAAGTAAATGACTCATTTTGTACTAGAAGGTTTTCATGTATTGCAAAAATGTGAAGAAAACCATGAAGAAAGCAAAGCTTTAGGGTCTGGTATGTGAAGAAAACCATGAAGAAAGCAAACCACTTGGCATGCACTATGCAGTATGCTTAAGACAAGGACCATGGTAGATGGAGTATCCTGGTCCTTAATAACAATAACAGAACGTCAGAACCACGGAGGAGATAACTCAAAATAACATGAACAATCTATGATTAGCTGAGACTATGGGAATGAGTTAGCAGTGAGTCATTAACTCATTATCCTTCCACTTTAGTTAGGAAGAGCTCACGAAATGCTTCCTAGATGTTATGCCATGGTAAATGCTTTTCCCTAATGGTAGTGTTGTTGACTAATGGACAAGGCATTATGCTGATGCAATTTGGTGGCATAGAAAAAAATCTTGGATCTGTTGCTTTTGGATTAAGTCATAACAATGAAGAGTACATGAAGTGCTACTTTAGTGGTTTTGACTGGGAAGACACTAAAGTCATAACAATGATGTACGGCCATTGCTTCTCAAATTGACTTTGTAATTATGTGCTTTACCTTTTTTGCAGCTTGCGAAGGGGCTGAAGTTGTTTTTCATATGGCTGCACCAGATTCATCCATTAATAATTATCATCTGCATCATCAAGTTAATGTGCAAGGTAATGATAATGAATATAGTTTGGTGAATTATCTGAGGTAGAAATTCTCAGAAAAGTGAGTATCAACATTTGACAGCGCTGGTAATACCTTCTCTTTTCCAGCTTATGCAATTTGAATTTCAATATTTGGACCTACAGGCACCAAGAACGTAATTGATGCTTGTACTAAGCTCAACGTGAAGAGGCTAATTTATACTAGTTCTCCTAGTGTGGTTTTTGATGGGGTACATGGAATATATAATGGAGATGAATCATTGCCTTATCCTTCTAAGGTATTTGTTCACTGTTCATTGGAGTTTTAATAAACTTTAGCACAGAATAACGTACCACTTTGGGTATCCTTTGTTCATTGGAGATTTGGAGTTTTAAATGAACTTTAGCACAGAATAGTGTATGTAGTTCCTTTTTCCTTTATTGATTCTACTAACTAGATTCAGTGCGCTGTTCTCTGTATCCCCCTGCCAAAGTAGTTTTAGTTCTCCTATGATGTTAGTTGGTGGACCAATTTTCTGATACAAAGAGCATCTCTATAAAAGGACGGTTCAGGATACAAAGCTTCTGCACTAGTAGAATGATGGGTCTGAAGCACTGAGGTTTGAGCAAGAGGCTTGTTTTCGATTGTGCAATTTCATCACAGTTTTCAGTCGAGTAATCTTGTCGTATTGATTCAATTTAGATCCCCATTGGGTAAAGGAAAAAAATTACGGTTTCATCTTCTTTAATAATTTGCTTTTTTTTCTTTTTAACTCTCTAATTTATTTTTTTGTTTATTCGTTTGATGGTAGCTGAGAGGTCCTAGGAAAGAATGTATATCAATGTGAAAACCACTACCCAGAACAGGGACTTTATTGTCAATCATCTCTAGTCTCCATCAGGATACATGATCTTCTATGATAATCTATAGTGTTGGTTTAGATATGAAATAATATGTATTATAATGTTTCAGCACAATGATTCATATTCTGAAACTAAAGCTGAGGGAGAGGCACTGGTTATCAAGGCTAATGGTATCAACGGACTTTTAACATGCTGCATTCGTCCTAGCAGCATATTTGGTCCCGGTGATAAGCTGCTGGTTCCATCTTTAGTTGCTGCAGCAAGGGCAGGGAAATCGAAGGTAATGAATAATTTTGTCTTCTAAATGTCAAGTTAATTGAAAGTTTATATAGCTATTTAGGGAATGTGGTACATACAGATTTAAGAATTATCTGCATGTCTGTCAAATAAAAGCTTTTCATAACTTTTTTGGTGCATTATTTTGTCATCATTCTTAGCACTTGTTATTGTTAGTCTGCCAGATTAGACTGAACGGAAAAACTTATCAAGCAAACAAGAGACTTCGGCACATAATAAAATCTTGAACTTTGTGCTTTCTATGATGTCAGTACTTCTGCAGTATTGAAGCTGCTTGTATGGTGGTGGTATATTTTGACTTGGTTATTAAAGTACTTTAAGCATATCTTTCTTGCTAGAACTTCATTTATATTACCAGCTTCATTTGCTGCGTCTGTCCTTCCTTGGGTGTGATTATAATTGTAAGCTGAAGTTCGTTGCATTAGTGAAGACAGTCTGGTTTTGCACTTGTCTGTCATCATATTGCATCTTATTTCAACCGAGCTGGCCTTATCGGAATAGGTTTTAATGTACATTTTGCCTTTTCATTTCTGGATTATCAGTTCATTATTGGGGATGGCATGAACATGTACGATTTCACTTATGTTGAAAATGTGGCACATGCTCATGTATGTGCTGAAAGAGCTCTAGCATCAGATGGGTCCGCGTCAAAACGAGCTGCGGGTGAGGTAATTTAAATCTGCCTATTCAATTGGTCTCTTACTTTGTAATAAGTTGACTTGAATCATAACCTTCTCCACGATTGCTTAATATCTACATAATATATCAATAACTAGTGTGATGCACACAAATTGTCAATATCTTTTAGTAATATACTTGAATAAGATCAGTTTTTAGCAAGGAAACCCCCTTAAAAATCTGCACTGGAAGTTTCTACCACTTGGCCGAAAATTCTAGAATTTAGGCTTAAATGGTAATCGGTAGTTGATAGTTATAAAAATTAAATTTGTAATTACTTTATTTCTATATGCATGATAAGTAACTTTGCAATTTACATTGGAAGTGAAATTAGAATTTCCTGGAGATAGTAAACACTGTTTGTATTAATTTTGCTCATTGATAACTTTATACAATGGGCTTTACCTTACATGGATGCAATTCAACAGAACAGAAACTGATATATCATGTGTTTCAGAGACACCATAATGACTTAAATTATGTATGGGCACATGGATCAAAACTAAACCAACATATTGAAGTTGTATATTGATGCAATTGAAGGAATAAATGAGTTTTTAACACCTCAAGACTTCTAAAATAAATCTTTTTCTAACTTCTAAGGCAGCATATTTCATATCTTCAATTTGAATGGAAGTTATATATTTATGAACATGAAGGAACATGTCAAGCAACCAACTCCTCTAAATACTTTGGCTGGTGGATTGCAAATCCAACAAGGCAACATTTATACTTACCTTCAACGCTCATCTTATATATTGTGCTGACTCATATGTGGAGTGGTGGAGGCCATATGGGTGACCATGAAACCAAGTTCCAAATGTACTTGTTAACATATTTGAGTAACAAGCACAAGTGGGTAGTAGTTGTGGACCCAATATCACCATAACACCATTTGGCTATGAGATAGAGGCAACAATTGTATATAGTTTCTGCTATGCAAAATCACACATATAACCTTTCTTCACCATGTTGTACAACATTATCATCAGTATTCATTGCATGGTAAAGGGTGTGTGATAGACATTTTTACAAGCATTCAATCCTCAATCCCTAATGTTCAACTTGTTTTTGGTTTCTTTTAAGGGTTTTTTTTTTGGGGGGGGGGGGGGGTTGACAACGGGCAAAAACAACAGTAAGGGTGCGTTTGGTACAGAGAATGGAATTGCGGAGAATGAGAATTGATTCTTCTATTTGGTAGAATAGGGAATTCAGTAGAGAAATATAACAGAGAATCAAATCTCTTGTTTGGTAGAACAGAAAATTCAGTAGAGAAATCTACCAACATTATCATCTGTAACCATAATTTATCATAATAATTATCTTATTCAAACCCCAAGCAACATACAAAAAAGATGCATAAATTATAATTAAAATACATTGAGCAAATCAAATGAAGTACTACATAGTTTTAAACCAAATAACCAATTTACAAATTATACAAATTATAAGCTTCAACATATGCTTCAAAATCCTATCTTGAGCCCTTCACATCTTACAACTGATCATCTCATAGAAATTTGACAATTCAAGAAATGACATTCTTGTCAAAGTGAACACATTTACAGAATATGTGAAGTGAAAGAAAGGCCTGAGAGACCAAATATAACAAACACATTTCTCAATTCTGGAGATATACACACACAAATTATTCAACTTCACATCAGAGTCAACTATGACTGTATTAAATCTGCAGCAAATGATGTAAAAATTAAGACTCAAACTTGCAGATTCAAGTAACATCCTCCTAGAGCTTCCTTTTTTTTTTTTATTTAGATCATGAGGCGCGTATGCAAGATGATCTTTTTTCAACCATAAGTCCATAACACAATGGAACCCTTAACTTCTAAAATTAAGTAAATCCAAATGGGTTACACGTGCATTAACAACATGCCTAGAAATCAACCACATTTGTGCTCCACCGAAACATCAAGTTTCATAACAAAAGGGAATAATCAATCTACATAATACAAGAAGCTCTATTATGCCAAATCCAATAGGCGCTAATTACGATTCTAGATAGTATTATAATTCTAGACAAAAATATTATTTATCAATCAGAGAATGGTAAAACGACATTTTATCAAACACGTGAATTGCAAAACTGATATATCAAACAAGTATATCGAACCTTCCACAAAATTTTTACAGAGTTTTAGAAGGTCTTACAAGATGTTGTACAAGTATATCACAACTTCCACAAAATTTTAAGATCTAATGAACCCTAGTCGGACAAACTGATTGCAAGAGAGAGAGAGAGAGAGAGAGAGAGAGAGAGAGACAGAGAGAGAAATAGCAACATAGAGAGAGATAAATAGTGAGAGGATGATGGTAGGGGTTACCTCCGGTGATATGATTAAGCCGCCGGGAAGAGGGCAGTAGGAGAAAGTCGCATGGTAGGAAAAGAGCGATGGAGTCTGCGGAGGAAAAGAGAGAGTGATGGAGTCTGAGAAGTGAGAGGAGAAAATCGAGGGTTAGAGAGAGAGAGAAAGAGGGCAACTCTCCATGTCAAATCTCATGGGGAATTAAAACTTCAAATCCTCTCATTTCTCCACATTCGAAGGGAATGCAAAATAGAGGACGAGAATTGTTTTATTTCTTGACTTGACCTTCTCAAACCCAAACAAACAAAGGAAATGATACCCTTTTCATTTCTCTCATTTCATTTCCCTGTACCAAACATACACTAAGAGCTGCCAACCCAGGAGGGGAGGTGGAGAGTAGAGAGGAAGAGGCCCGGGAGGGGGGGGGGGCAGGGAGAAAGCAATAAGTTATTTTTTTGTGTCGATCTATTGTTTTTTTTTTTTTGTTTTTTTTTTGTTTTTTTACTTTTTAAAGGTCAGTAAGACTCCACTTCTATGGTGAATTAGAGATAAACTTGGTAATCAGTAATTATTGTATATTGTATGTAGGGGTGTAAACGAGCCAAGCTGGCTCGGCTCATTCTGAGCTTTGTATGTAAAGCTCGAGCTTGGCTCATGAATAATTTTCCAAGCTCGAGCTCGAATCGGGCTTGACTCGTTTTTGATATATTTTAATTTTATAATTAATTTTTATATAATCCTTTTATATAATATATGTTTTTATTTATTTAATCTATATATTATATATTTATTAATTAAAAAATATATTTATATATAGGCTCATTTATGCTCGTTTAGGCTCGATATGGGAAGCTCAGGCTCAGGCTCATTTATTAAATGAACTCGAATTTAGGCTCGGGCTTGTTTAACTCGAACCTTTTTCAATCTTTTAACGAGTCGAGCTCGAGTAGCTCGGCTCGTTTACACCTTTAATTGTATGTAATGATTACAAGGGAGATTATATAAGAGAAATATTTGCAATCTAATCCCTCTAATATAACACTCTAATCTCTCTAATATAATTATATGCATAAGTGTCTAATACCCCCCTCCAAGCTAAGGTCGGGGAACGACGTGTAGCTTGGACCGTGAAAATAGAAAGCGTTGTGAAGGAAGCGGCTTAGTGAACATATTTGCAATCTGATCACTAGTAGATATGAACCGGACTAGGGGTGAGCTCGGTACCGGACCGAACCGAACAGGTACAGATCCCGAAAATACCAAAACCAAATTATTAGTTTTGAAAGAACCGAATACCGAACCGTATAATTTTATATGGTGCCGGTTCGGTCCCGAATACCGATTTTTAGCTTATTTAAAAACCGAATACCGAACCGAGAGAACCGAATACCGAATTTTAGCTAATTTAAAAACCGAATATATTAATTCGGTACCGGTTCAGTTCGGGTTCGGGAAATGGTACCCGTCGCTCACCCCTAAACCGGACGATAAGCTGTGATGGCCCATAACCCACAGGTCATAGGATCGAACACGTCTCTGTCTCTCTGATACCAAGATAAACTTGGTAATGAGTAATTGTTGTATATCGTATGTAAAACACTGATGATAAGAGAAATATTTACATTCTAATTAATCCCTGTAATATAACACTCTAATCCCTCTAGTATAATTATATGCATAAGTGTCCAATAAATAGAGGCATGGGGATTTAGGGGCTAAAAGAAAATTGCCCATGTTAAGTCATATGTGTTGTGAACTGGACCTCTTTTACTATTGCAAATTTTCTTTTCCAGGCTTACTTTATAACCAATATGGAGCCGATCAAGTTTTGGGAGTTCATGTCACTTATTCTTGTAGGGCTTGGCTATGAAAGGTATTCTTTTTCTTGTTTTCGTATGTCCTTAATCAAACACTATTTAGCAGAATATGTATGGTGTAGTAATTTTGTATGTCCCTGGTAGTCTTTATTGTTAACATATGAACAGTTCCTGGCATCATAGATCATTGTGCATTTGATTTATCCTTAAACTGCTGTTTTGTTACTTGTTATTATTCACAAAACTTATCCATTCTTTGGGAAGAAAATATTTTCCAGGTAAAATTTAAGATTCTTTGTACAATCATTTTGTTTGCCATCAATACTTTGTATTATGATTCTTTGTAAAAACTGCTTTTTTTTTTGTGGCGATTGCCTTTTTCCGTAACTGTAAAGCTACTTCAAGCAACTTACTAAGTTATATCTTGTAGGATATATTCATGTGATCAGTGATTTAGGTAAAAAGAGTGTATGCTTGACTACTAATGTGTTATTTTAAAGGCTACTACCGTCCCATGTTGGTCTTTATGAAACCTTATGACAAAAGAGTTAACATTTCATGAAGTTCCTGTCCTTTTTGTTGGTCATTGTTGAACTGAACTTGGTTTCTGGCTCTACATGTTCATGACAATGGATTGTCTTCTTGTTTACTTGTTTATATGTCAATCATATGGTCTATTGAGGCTTAGAGATAACTTTGTTTTGGCAAATAAGCCAACAACCATTGACGTTTTCCCAGAATTTTCCGGAGACCTCTCAGATTTTTTGTGCAATCCCAAAACATCTTATAGGGGATAAAATTTAGCTGCACATTGTCTTTATTTCTGATTTCATGTAGTTTGCAGGCCAAGAATCAAGATTCCTGCCTCTGTCATGATGCCTATTGCACATATGGTGGAGCGTACTTATAACATGTTAGGCCCATATGGAATGAAGGTACCACAGTTGACACCTTCAAGAATCAGGCTTCTGACTTGCAACAGAACATTCAATTCTGGAAAAGCAAATGATCGTCTTGGCTATATACCTATTGTGCCTCTCCAGGTCTGTTCATTTCCGTTACTGAAGTTGAATTTGATGCTTATCTTTTACTTAAACTATTCGTGCAATCAGTTTATGCCGAAGTATGAGAATGATATTCTGGTATTACTTCTAATTTTTATATATTTTCTGTCTAAAATCTTGATGGAAGGAATTTGGGTTAGTGCAGGAGGGCCTCAAAAGGACTATTGAATCATACTCAAATCTTAGGGCTGAGCTTTTGCCTAGAAAGGAAGGGCCTTCTAAAGCTTCTGTATATCTTGGAAACGGAATTGGTATGGATGATAAAAATATTTGCTCAAACTCAGGCTGTGTTTGGTTTGTAGGATTTGGAGAGCTCATTTAGCATTTGGATTTAAAAAATACCCTTCATATCATGTTTGGCAGAAAAATAAGGAAAAAATCTAAATTCATTTACCATTTGGTATTCCTCACTCCTCTTTTCATCATCCCACCTCCACCCCAATAATTTCATATTCCTAACCCATATAACTGAATTTATAAAAAATGAATTTGAAATCCTACAAACCAAACACATGACAGAACTTAAATCCTGACACTTTTAAACTTGTCATATCATAATCCTGTAATATTAAATTCCTGCAATCCAAACGGCACCTCATATTCTATAAACTTAAGCTGTATTCATTTTTATTAAAGATTATGGTTTTCATCAGTGGCATAGCCAGGATTTCATTCCTGGGTGGGCCAAAATAATTAGCAAAATTCAACTGGTACCGGAAAAACTAAAAACATACTAAAATAAAATATGGTTTCATTAAATTAGTTCGTTTAGAAAGTTTAAATTGCACCCAACATTTTCATGCATCCATAAAATCATTTAAACACACATTAATAATTAAACACTATCATACAAACTAAACATTCAATATGTGACTGAATTAAATTTAACTTTCAATAAATAAACATAATAATATGAATGATGTAGAAGGTGAAAGTGAAATCTAAGAAGGATAGATTACTCATTGTATTTAAGAAATAAAAGAACACACACTTGCTAATAATAATATTAATTTTGAAAAAGATAAGACTTAAAGTCAATTGAATAATCGAGTGATTTAGGGATTTAAGAAAGATATTAATAAGATTATTAGATATTTGAAATGTGGTAATTACATTATTAACATATCTTAACTAACTATAATATTAATCTTGACCATTAGATTGAAACAAATCAATGACCAAGATTACTTCTCTACTTTTACTAAATATTAGCTCATATAATGATCCATCCCATGAACACACACCCACCATGGCCCACCCTTGGGTTAATGTCACTACTCACTATGCCACTGGTTTTCATGATCTCTAACCCTCTGTTCTTGAATTTGGGGAGGAGAAGAAAGAAAAAGTATGAAGGAAAGAAAGGGGTAGAAAAAGGGTCCATTTTTTTCTTTCCCTTTCTTCCCATAATTGGGCAGAAATTTTTGAGGTGAAAATCACCTCACTTTCCCTCCTGATGACAACTTTCTTTCCCTTAGGTTTAACAAAGAACACAAGTTTCTTTTGTTTCTACAACTTTCTTCTTCTTTCCTTCGTTAATTTTGTTTCAAGAACAGAGTGTAAATATTTTCAAGGCACTGTAGTTGCTCTAGACCTTACCTTTTGAGATGGAGTTACATAGCTACAAACACCCTAGGAGTTAGTTAGTTGGGCAAATCTATAAATAAAAGGGAGGGTGGAGTGAGTTGCAGGCAGAAATATTGTTAGATTGTTGTTAGACTCATTGCTTAATTGCTTTGAGGGGTCTCCAATCTTGTGATTGTGAGAAAGGGAATTCCCTGGAATTATTACTTGTTCTTCCTTTTCTGTTTCAGCTTATCAATATCAGAGTTCATAGACTTATTTCTCTGTTTTCATCAATTATCAATTTCTATTTCCTATCAACATGGCATACTAGTATTCTGATTTTTGAAGTTTTCAGGTACTTGCATCCTACAATGTGTCTTGCATTTTTTGTCTTTTGTCAAATCACCAGCTCATCCAGTAGCTTAAGCTTTTAGAGATGGATGATCGATATAATTTTTGCTTAATCCTCCTTTACAACATGTACCTGCTCTCACATGGATATCAAATCAAGCCATATCAATTCTGTAAATCCAAAATTTTGTCCAATGATCCATAAAATATGAATAAAATGGTTGACCAAGATGATCTTTGTTGGTGATCTCAAGAAGTAAATAATTTGACCCTTTTACTTGTATGTATCAGAGACGTTTGCATTCTGTAGCTATTAGGTCTCTGTTCTGTAGCAATTAAGACCCATAGGAAAGTTTGTGTCCAAAATGAAATTAGTCGACAGGCACAGAGCGTATTTGGATCTGGCAAGTAATTCTAGCCGGATACTAGACTAGTAAGCTAAACTTATGGAGTAATGGTCTTCCTAAATGCTAATTTTAATATAACATGTACCTACCCATTCTACTTGCTCATGTTCCAGAGGAACATTCTCCTATTTATGCAAAGAGGCGTGAACATTCCCACTTCAGGATTTGATTGGTACAAGATTTAACACATAACTTGAATTTTTTTAGAAAAACAGAGCCATGTATATACAACTTCGTAAGATTTCCTAATTCCTTGTTCCATAAGTTTGTATTCTGATGTATATTAGGAATCGTCTGTGTCCCGGAGCAACCAATGTTACCCTTATATGCTCTATGCATGAATGTTTACTGCATGCACAAGGTGAAGTACATAATAACTATTAATTTCTTTGCTTTGTTCTTAACTTATAATATGATTAAGGAAAAGGGAAACTTATATGGATAATGATGCACAACAGCACAAGTGTGACAGAACTTTACTTTTCCTTTGATGCATAGATTTAAAACATCTATGTAGGTCCTAGAGGATTTATTATGAGATTATTCTGGTGCTCTTAGTTGAATTTCTTTCACTCAGTGTTTTGATTCAACATGTTGCAGTTGCGGACACGCTTCTTTGGAGAGATAGAAAGCTGACATTCACCGCGATGCTTGCCTTGCTTGTATTTTATGTCAATTTTGTATTACCTGGAAGTACCATGATGACTGCAATTTCCAAGGTCCTCATGTGGGCGTCAATCTTTCTGTTTATTCATGGGAAATTGCCGGATCATTTGTAAGTATTGCACAAGGAGGATGTTTAGCTTCATTCATTCTTTCTGTGCTATTGACCTTGTGATAGTTGCTAATAAATTCATTATTATAGTACTAATAACTGGGTCATGAGGGCAATTGGGATAAAGGAAATAGCAGAGTTGAAGACTGAATATGGCATTATGCTCTTTTATTAGTTTCTGGTATTAGTGGTTTTGTTATAAGGTAGGCTGATTTAGGTTTCTAGCAGCGTTGTATTTATGTATGGAGTTCAGATGCATGCTCATCTTATGATTCTGAGCCTAAAGTTTGACAGTGGGATTTGAAGAGAATTCTATTATACATGCATGAAAATTGAAAGCTGTGACTGGAAGATCATAATCATAGCTCTTGCTGGTGCAGAATGGGATATTCAGTTGAGAAGATTCCAGAATCGAAGTTTCACTTCTCAGAAGAAATGTCCCGCAGAACTGCTCTATGGTTGGCTTCATCATGGAATTGTGCAGTAAATAATTTAAAATCAATTTCCACTGGGAGTGACTGGATAGTATTCTTCAAGGTACTTGAGTTGTATGCATTCCTTTGATTTAAACAAATGTGTGTGGTTTCATGGTTTGTTTTTTCTTATTATTATTATATTTACCTCTATATATTTAATAAATTTTGTTGCTTTGTTGATTAAACAGATGGCTCTAACTCTCTTCACCATAAGCTATATTGGGTCGATGTCCCTGCAAAATTTTTTTATTAAAGGTTTGTACATCTCCCTCCCTCCCACACTAGCAAGCAAGATCTTTACGGGTGCATATTCTTCCAGTTCTAAGTCGGTTTTCATTTTCGAGTGAAGTTTCGATCCAAGCTTACCTCTTTGTCTGTTGGTAAACATAACAAATCAGTGGTTGGCCACCATTTTGTCATATGCCCAAAATTGAAGCGAACCACGTCTTAAGTTTTCATTCTAGTCCTTGAATATCTTAGGATTCAAAAATTAATTCGAGCCACTTAAAATTGGATGTTGTATTGTTGCAGTGCTTCCGTTTGCCTTTGTAGTATTGTATGTTTACGATCAATATGAAGATGAAGTGGACAGGATTGTTCAAACAGTTTTCCCTGTGGAGCGCTTATCAAATCCGGACTTGTTAAGATTATTGAATCCGTTCAAGCCACTTGACAAGCATGATTAGTCATTTTGGATCAGAGAATTATGTAGGCAAATGTTACTGTTATTAGTGGTCGTTTCCCCAGAAACAGAAGCAGGGACTATAATCTTTACTCCAACTATTGTTAGCCAATCAATATTGTGTTCGTTTGTTTGTTTGTTTTTTTTTTTTTTTTTTGTAGCACTATGGTTGTTTAATCTGATTGAAGAGTTTAATTAAGGTTTGTGTCCCTTATGATAATTAAATGACTTCCCTTTATTATTTCCATTTTAATTATGAATAGTTACACCCCCACGAACATACTGCTAATGAAGTGTAATCATTTAAGATTTTATTTGATTCATTAATTAACAATTCACGTATCATTATTAGGAGTATTAATCTTCTTGCATGAAATTGACCATATAATCATTATTATGAATTTGGTTTATTTACTTTAAAAAGTTACACTAGCCATTCCTGTTGTTAAAGTTTTTTTTTTTATACGGATTGACTAGTTAATTTTTTATAAATTATCATTTTATCATATTTCTTTATTTCATTTTTGGTCGTTCATCACATTAATTTCTATTTTATTTTATTTCTGACTTTTTATTCTATTGTTATCAATTATTTTAAAAGTTGCATTGTTATTGTTATTGTTAGTATTATTATAACCTATTATTTATTATTAATTTCAAATATATATACACAGTGTAGACACATTTTTTTAAATATATCTATTTTTATTATATTTCATTTATAAAAACTGTTATTATTTATACATTAAATTTATTTTTATTAACCTTTTTATATATTATTTTATAGGGTTAATATTGAAAAAACCCTATAAACTTTTCTCATTTTCACGATTAAGTCTCTAAAGTTTTTTTCCGATTGTTTAAGTCCCTAAATTATTTTTGTACTATTCAAAAGTATATGTTTTTGACTGGCTACCGGATGAATAGGTAAAACACAAACAATAAAACAAAAGTTTTAGGGACTTAATCGTTAAAACATGTAAAGATTGTGAGTTTTTTGAATAAGACAAAAATAGTTAAGGGACTTAAACAATCAGAAAAAAAGTTTAGGGACTTAATCACAAAACTAAAGAAAGTTTATGGGGTTTTTTCGATATTAACCATATTTTATATAAGTATTTATCTGTTTAATCTAACTTTTTCATAATTTTTTTTTATCACTTTTCATTTATAAAAATTGTAACTATTTATACATTTAACTAATCATCTTTTGCCATCACTATATATTACTTATATACATACACACATGTATTAGGTACAAGTTATTATGCAGCATCCTCGAATATACCATTATTATTTGAATTATTTCATAAACATGTTTTAATTAGCATTCAAATAATGATATATATATATATATTTCATGCACATTCACACGTTGCAAATGCATGAAATCATGCATCACGAACATGTTCGTTTACACACACATATTCGGTATTCCTATGGTTTTGCTGCCAACCCAATGGATATCCCGTTAAGCCACATTGTTAGAAATAACTAATTCCATTCTATTTCAGAAAACGAAATCACCGCCAAGACATTATTTCTGTTGAAAAAGGGAAAGGGGAATTTGACCCGACCCAGCAGTCCAGCGAATCCACGTACACAGCTGTCTTCTTGTTCTTCTTTAGATCTGATTCAAAACAAAATCAAGCAAGCACTGGTAAGTCATACTCATACATGTCCTGTTTCTCTCAATTTCAGTTGGTTGACCTAATAAATTAGTCGGAGGTGCGACGACAAAACTAGTTGCTTGTGATTGAGGGTTTGATTTTTAGAGTGAGTTATGGTGTTTTGGGAAGGGTATGTGAGTGATGAAGTGATGGGTACATTTGCCCCAATTGTGGTGTACTGGGGTTACGCTGGGTTTTTTCAGTTGCTACCGCCCCTAGATAATTATCGGTTGCACACAAGGAAGGAAGAGGATGCCAAGAATGCCGTGCCGTTGACTTCCGTTGTCAAGGGCGTCTTGCTTCAACAGCTAGTTCAGGCAGCCGTTGCTCACCTCCTGTTTTTGGTACCACTGCCACTCAATCATGCTTATTATTACCTTTTCTTTTTCATCATGTTTCTGTTTTTTTTCTTAATATTATGTATTTCTAATTCTTTCCCGACTGCTACTGCTAGCTTGTTTTTATTTATTTTTTTTAAATTTTTTTGTTACACGAATTATAATACTCGTAGAGAGTATGCTTTGTTGGAAGGAAATTCTAGAGTGGTATTGGCTAATGATGATGCCAATTTGCAACTTCTTTGGAATAATTGCAACATAATTGATTAAAAAGATGAACTAGGAAGGATACCACTCTGCCAGGTTGTCATTGTATCCCTAGCATTTAATGGATACCCTACTACATACGATTTCTCAGCAGCTCTACTACACTCCCCTGTAGTGAGTACCATAGCATCTTTGATCAGAGTATTATAGAATTTGTCCCAAGACTCTTCTTCCTTTATACTAAACTTCATCTATTCTACACTATCTTTTCTCTCTCTACCCCTTTCATCTTTCTATCCACTGAAATCACCGTAGTGGTCATTTTTCTATCCCACCACCCACTACCCATCTTTTTTATTAAAAGGATAAGAAAAAAAAAAAAGAATGTGAGAAGGGGGAGGTTGCACCGCTATGGTACCATCACTGATCGCACCATGGGGAGATGTTTTTGGCGGTACCGAGGGGAGGGGGCCGGTGTTCACCATGACCCCGATACCACTCCGTCCCCCCTCATGTATCCTCCTTGGTTTCCAACATCACAAGTTTTTATTTTTTTATATTCCTCCTACTATAACTGATTTTAAAACCTAATTTAGATATGATCCTTTCATGATTAAATATAGATGACATTAACTTGTGTGCTAAAACTTCTAATTTAGATATGTTCACAAATGCATTGGCAAGCCTTCTTACTGATTTGGAGTAGGATTTACAAATACATAGAGATATATATAGGAGAAACTGGGCGAGAAAACACTATACGGACCTGGTTCTTTATTAGAATTTTCTTCCATGCCCTGGGCCCTGTTTGGTCTGTAGGGAGCAGGGGCCCATCTGAGGTGCTCAGGTTCCTACGGACTTCCACTTCTTAGCAGGGAATGGACTATTCAAAGCCGAACCAGTCTTCACTACTTCACAATAACTACTTGTGAATTTGTGATTGGTGTATTTTTTTTAACCTTAACTCTCTCAGTCTCTCACTCTTATACATACATACATACATATATACACATACATACATACATACATACACACACACATACACACACAGATATGTGTGTGTGTCTCAGTGTGTGTGTATCAACTCATTTCATTTGTCCATCTCAACTTGGGACAGGTTTGGGTTCTTTATTTGAGTTCTAGAGAATTAATTCAGCCATAATTTAAGTCCAAATAAAGAGTCTTCATCATAATCAGTTAAATGCTTCTTTAATTATCTTCCGGGTCTTGCATTTTCTTTCGTCTCTTGATCCCCTAGATCTATTGTTTCTTTAATTTACCAGCCCTATATATTGGGTTCCAATTTGCATTAGCAAGCCATCTTTTGGATATTGAATTTACTACAACTTTTTGAAGCTATATTGAGTGTTCTATGCACAAATTGGTGGAAACTTATAATATCCTCTTGTTATTATTCTTTTAGCTTCCACTCTACAATATTATCAAACATACTCAACCCGCTACACATCCATGTATATGTATATGTATGTATGTATATGTATATGTATAGATTTAGGATCACATGAGAAGCTAAATATATATGTGTGCACTTGTGTGTATGTATGTACATATACATACATACATACATATATAGGCTTAAGTTATTTCATACATAGTGATTAACCTATTTTTAAATACATAAATAATGAATCATAAATATCGGATTAAGTGAATCAACAATGCACTACCTTTTTACATTGATTTATTAGTTTTTGAATATAAATAATGAATGACAAATTTAAATATAAGTGGATCATAGTGCTTCTCATTTCTCAAGATATATTTAGTTTCTCATGATAACTTAAGCATATGTGTGTGTGTGTGTGTGTGTATAGAGAGAGGGAGAACCATAATGCATTGCAAAAAATTAAAGAGATGGTACATCAAATGATGGGATTTTACATCACACGTGGGATTATGTATCACATTGGGGGATTGTGTATCATGTGGGAGAATTATGCATCACAAGGGCATCGTGCATGTGTGTGTGTGTGTGTGTGTGTGCACGTGCGTGCGTGCGTACTCGAATTAAAAACATGTCTTATTTATTATTTCGTTTAGGATTTATGTTTTGAACTCGACGAATGCAACAGATTTCAAGTTTCATTGATATGCATCTTATGTACCTCGTTCACGGATATATTGAGCAAGTAAAAAATGATGCATAACACCTAAAAAAGTTTGTGCATCTTTACCAAAAAATGTTACGTGTTAATACGTTAGTTTCCCTCAATATCTGTTTTTAACTAGAACAATTTGGTTGGTTCTCCAAGTTCTCCGATGCGTGTGGTTCTCCGTTGGGTCCTCCCCTATAATAAATTCATGCATGTGAGATTGTGAGAGAACACAATGTACTCAATTTCATTTGCGTACTCAATCGATCCTACTTATACACACACACATACGTACACATACATACACACAAATATACATACACACATGTATACATACATACATACATTTATGTATATCTATACATACATACATACATGTATGTGTGTATATATACACATGTATACATGTATACAGATATATAGATACATACATACGTACATGTATACATGTATATAGATACATACATGCATACATGTATGTGTGTGTGTATATGCATGCTTAGGATACTGTGAGAAGCTAACGTGCCATTTGATGCTTAGGATGCTTAGGATGTGTGTGTGTGTGTGTGTCTATATATATATATATATATATATATATATATATATATATATATATATATATATATATATATATATATATATATATATATATATATATATATAGGGGTGGGTTCAATGGAGAACCTCGATGCATCGAAGAACCTTGGAGATTCACAATGCATCACTAGAAAATCGTAATGCATCACGTAGAAATCGATGCATCACGCGGGAATTTGATGCATCACGGGGAAATAATGATGCATCACAAGGGGATTGTGATGCATTAGTGGTGGTGCATGAAGGTTCTTCAAGGTTCTTCGATGCATGGAGGTTCTCCATTGAACCCACCTCTATATATATATATATATATATATATATATATATATATATATATATATATATATATACATACACACACACACACACACACACATATATATATATATATATATATATATATATATATATATATATATATATATATATAACACCATGATGCACGAATTTTATAATTTGATTCATTTATTTTTGAATTTGTGATTCATTATATTTAAACTAAAAAATTAATGAATCAATGTAAACAAGTGATGATTTGTTGATTTATTTAATCTGGAACTAATGATTCATTATTTATATATTCAAGAAATGTTGAATCAGTATGTAAAAAAAATGAATCATAGTGCTCCCATACTTTTCAAGATATATTTAGTTTTCTATTTGATCCTAAATCTATACATACATATATATATATATATATATATATATATATATATATATATATATATATATATATATATATATATATATATATATATATATATATATAGAGAGAGAGAGAGAGAGAGAGAGATTTGTGTAGAGAGAGATAGAGAGAGAGAGGGAATAAGGATTAAGAGGGTAACCACCTTTCTGTGAGTACACATGGGTATCGATCAAGATGGGTATAGTTTTTCATTTTTTTTCATATATGTAATACATGTATAAATAAACATTATGAGTATATATGAAATAAAAAGCAGGGGTGTCCAAAACCGGATATCCGGAAATATTTCGGATAGTGATTTTTGCTATCCGAATAACCGAAAATTCATATTTTTAAATTTTTTTAAAGTTAAATCAAATATTTAAATATCTAAAATACAAGTTCATATATCCAAATACATATTAAAGATAAATATATCACAAACTAAATGTATCCGGAATTATTTTACTCGAAACGACTAAGAAAAGATTAAAAAAAAACTAAAATATATAAAACATTAGTTAATAATCTACAACATCAAAGATAAAACTAAAAAATATACATTAGAATAATAATAAACACTCAATATTATGTAAATAATCAATACTAAAGATATATAAAATTTAAAATTTTACTTAAATTTGGAATTATGCTATCCGAATCTGAAATTTCGGATAGTTTCGGATCGGATTTTCGGATTTTTATTTCGGATGCTTGGATTCAGATTTTTATGAACACCCCTAATAAAAAGTTACATTTCATGTGTTTTAAATCTATAATATGACATACATTCACATCAACCTACATTTACCTATGTATTATAGACTTACAAGACATAAAATATATGTGTCTGTACCTATATACTGTATACACTTATATTGTTAATTTATAAATGTGTATATATAAAAATACAGTATCCACGAGTACTCTTCATCCTGATTCTATATATATATGGTATCTTGGAAAATGGAGCATTAATTAAAAAAACATTACATCTAAAATATAAAATTCTAATTTATCTGTATTCTGATATAGTGTTAACTTATTATCCTCGTTACTTCCACATGCATATGGATAGAGAGAAACTCAATGTCATTTTTATTTTTTGCTTGCTTTATTATCTTTTTTACTTCCACGTCCATAGATTTACATGAAGGATTATGTGAGCGGTGTTAGAAAGGATGGTGACCTTGTTTGTCACATGGAAACGTCCAACATGTAATGACGATGGATAGCACTAACAATTTTTAGTTCTAATATCTACCTGCTAAGTGGTATTCCCATTCATCGGTCTATATATTGTTTGTGCAAGGTTACAATCTGATACTTCTTTCCTTAAATTGATTCTTGCTTTATGTTCATGCACCACTGAAAAATTGGTCAAGACCAGCCATTTCTTTGTGTTTCTTTTTGACAGGGAATTATAATTTTAAAAAGATTCAAGTAATTCAACTATTTAATGAAGAACAAGAAAAATAAAACAAGGAAAGATATGAAGAAATAAGTCCACTTCTAGTTTACTTCTGTGATTTTCTAGCATCTTTCTTTCTTAACATGGGAACAAAAATTTTGACAATTGATAACATATTTTGATATCATATTAAATGATAAGAGTCTAGATGATGCTTAATAAGCTCAGGCTTTTAGGCTTATGAGTTGCAGGTTTTTGGGCTTGGTCCCATTGGTCGGAAGAAAAACATTATACTAGGAATTGAGTTGGGAATAATGATATTGTTTTCAGGGATAGATGTCCATTTACATTACAAGATCATGAAAGCAGGATGTGTTCTGCAAGTCATGATAGCTTACAAAGTTAACCCTAACCTTAAGGCAATAAAAATGTCTGTGTCAATACAAAAGGTATCTGGATGTGCTTTGATCTTTGTATTTATTCGTTTTGGTAAAAATCAGTCGGAAACTTATAAATAAAAAACTTGGGCTCCACTGTAGGCCATCTTCCTCCCCTTATCATCTCCATTCTATGGGTTCCAATTTTATATCCTCACACCAGATTAATATGGCTGATTAAATAGAATGATGAATTTAACAAATGACGCCTTGGTTTGTATGATATGTACCATCACTCCATCCCATATTGGTAACATGAAGTTGCTTCCCTCTGCCTCTGTTTATCAGCCCAAAAGGATACTCAGTAATACTTGTTATCAGAATGTTTAACTAAACACATAATACAAGGGAGTGCTTGACTAAAATACCCCTCAATATTTGTGATGTGCAGACATATAACTATAGGATATATGAAACCTTGCCAAAATGAGAAGTATTAACTTTATTCTTGGACATCCCAAACGGAAATTCTTGCAGTTATAATGAATGGATTTGTTCCTACTCCAATTGCATGCCATCTATTCATCTTCCTCTCAAGGTTTCACATTGAGACAGCTTCTGTAGCATTTTCTTCTTCTTAACGTTACAAGACATTTTAAGATGAAGCTTTTTGTTTTCTATAAAATCTATTAAAATGCAACAGTGAGACAAAATTGAATTTCGTTTCTGGTAATGATGCACAAATGGTGATTCACATATGGAAAAAGATGGAAATATATTCTTGATTTATCATGTTTACTGTAAGAAGATTAATAATGCCTACAACCTGTGTATGTAGGTGACGACCTCAGAGACAGGTTTGGTTGGGACTGAAGTTCAGCCGTCCCTCCTCGTTCAGATTGTGCAGATCATCATCGCGATGTTTGTCATGGACACATGGCAGTACTTTGTGCACCGATACATGCACATAAACAAATTTCTTTATCGCCACATCCATTCCCAACATCACAAACTAGTAGTACCTTATGCAATCGGGGCCCTGTACAATCACCCACTCGAGGGTCTTCTATTAGACACGGTTGGTGGGGCCATCTCCTTCCTCATCTCAGGAATGACTGCTAGAACTGCTGTTATCTTCTTCTGTTTTGCTGTTGTAAAAACGGTTGACGATCACTGTGGGCTGTGGTTACCAGGTAACCTCTTCCATTTGTTGTTCCAAAACAATACTGCCTATCATGACATCCATCATCAACTCCATGGCTTAAAATACAATTTCTCTCAACCGTTTTTCCCAATCTGGGACAAACTTCTCGGTACCTACATGCCATATGATCTCATAAAGCGACCAGAAGGAGGCTTCGAGGCAAGGCTATCAAAAGACTAGGCCGGCTCTGTTCACTACACCCACTGTATCAATCATCCCTCCCAACCTTTTAATATTTGTTTTCAAAAAAGCATTATCATATGAATTCTAAAGCAGGATTTTGCACGTTTCTTTGATTCTAATTATTCTTTCTTTCCCATATTTTTATTGCCTCCGATTCTTTCGATTTAACAATGTAACGATGGATGACATGTAACTTGTTGTTAGGGTGTTTTTGAGCGGTCTTGCAAATTTGTAACTGATCGTAATCGTGTGACATATGCTTTCTCTATTTGCAACCCCCCAAACACAAAATTTTGAATGGAGTGTAGACTTTGATTACAATTTTATTTTGAAATCTGTCCAAAATGTGAGCTTTAAATGTACGGTTTATTATGAAAAAAAAAAACATGTTTTTTTGTGTTTTTGTTCTCCGTGTTGTTTTTTCTATAAAGTGTTAATTTTTATTTTTGGTTTAGTGAAATTTGGATGTTAGAACTTAATTATTCAGTTTTTAAAATTTTGGTTTACTAATTATAATCAGACTCTACTTGTTTTTTTCATAATAAACCCTATGTCCTTGTTAGAGGTTTCCCGGATAAATGTTTGCTCTTTCATAACACAACGATTGGCGAATTTTGTTCAAGCTTACCAATAATCTATGAAATCAAGTGTGACGATTGACAAAAATTTTCAAGTTTACCAATAATCTTTACAAGAACAAGACCCGTCTTTGAATCTATGAAATCGAGTGCGATCCCTCACGATGATCTCTAGCTCATAGACCTTTGAAATGAGCTTCATCACCTCATGACAATCCCCACATATTCGAAGATTCTTGTTCACACGTATCGGACTATTTCTGTTCGTGCTAACCAACCCAAAAGCCACAGCCAACTTCTCACTATGATAACTCAACGCATTTTCCTTCTCCTCCAGCCCTATATCATGCAACACATAATCCGTCTCGGGGACATACCCATGTTCCATAATCCGACACATGATCTCTTCAAGCTTGTTATAAATCTCTTTCAGATTCAAATGGCTTTGATCTCCATTCACAAACTTGTGTATCACACCATTGACATCGATGTAGCTAAACCCTGGCACTTTTTTAACTTCCTTATCCTTCATTGTGGCCCTCACTCGCCCCACATCCTTCCATCGACAGCGAGCTGCGTATATGTTTGATAGTAACACTAAGTCGCCATCACTACTCGAATTCATCTCCATAAGCTTCCTTGATGCTTTTTCTGCCATTTCTACGTTTCCATACGTTTTACAAGCACCTAACAAAGTCTGCCAGAGAACAACGTCTGGCATTATAGGTATTGAATCGATGACATGGTAGGCCTCGTTTAGCCGGCCTGATCTCCCCAATAGATCAACCATCGTACCATAGTGCTTGATATTAGGAACCACAGAGCCATCTTTTGTCATTGTTTTGAACAACTTAACCCCATCTTCGACCATCCCTGCATGATTGCAAGCACAAAGAGCAGCAAGATAACTCACTTTATCAGGTAGAAATCCTTCTTCACTCATTCGCTCGAAAAGTTTAAGCGCTTCAACGCCTTCACCATTCGTTCCCAGGACCATGATCATAGTGTTCCAAGTAACAAGGGTCTTTGTACACCTCATGTCGTTGAAAACCCGATAAGCTTTTTCAACATACCCACATTTCCCGAACATGTCAATGACCACATTGCAAACTTGCTCACTCCGGTCAAGGTTTTGGTTTTTTATGTAACTGTACACGTTCTCGCCCTCTCTTACCGTGCCCAACTGGGAGCATGCGGAGAGGGCACCGATAACCGTGATCTCGTTCGGCTTCAACCCAACATCTCTCATTCTTGTAAAGAGTTGCAAAGCTTCGTTGGGTCGGTTTCCTTGCGCCAACCCAGCCACCATAGCATTCCAACTCGTGACGTCTTTGTGCGACATTTCATCAAACAGTTTGCACGCATCGTCCAAATAGCCAGATTTCGCATACACATCCAGCAGCGTCGTTTGCAGCAAAACATCCGCTGTAAAGCCAAATCGAACCACTTGCGAATGGATTTGGACCGCTTCGTTACATGCCAAGGCTCGTGCGCAGGCTTTGATGGTGAAAGAGCACGTGAGAGCGTCCGGCTTGCACTTAAGCACACGCAAGCCTTGACGGTAAAAAGGGACGGCGTCAGCTGGTTGATGACTTTGCGCGAGGCCGCGTATGACCGCGTTCCAGTCATTAGTAACTGGGAAATCAATGTGCCGGAAGATGTCAGCAGCGTAGAGGAGGCTGCCGGCGGAAGAGGAAGTGGCGCAAAATTCAAGGAATTTGGATCGAGTATAAGGGTAGTACTGGAAAACACCATTGGTGATGAGATGAGCTTGTAGTTGTTTGATGTGGGAAAGGTTAACACACTTTTGTAGCAACGGCTCGACGGCGGCGGCCATGCCACCGGAAAAAGACTTGAAAGAAAATAATTCTTATATACAGCTCTCCACTAATTCGAATTTCACCCCTTTTTGATATAGTGATTTCTTTAATTTGCCCCTCTTGGATATGAAATACTACAAATCACCCCTTTAATTTCTTTGAATTCTTTTGGAGATCAAAATGAGAAGTATTTATCGAACATTTTGACCTTTTTTAAGTTTGAGTTATAGGGTTCAAAGTGCACAAAAAGAATTTGAATTTGTATGAGAGTTTTCACTTGGATTTAAATTACTCGTCTAGGATTTGAATTTAAAAAATACTTTATTGTCATATTTGGATAAAAAATTCAAAGAAATGATTTAGCTCATTTAGGATTTCATATTCCTCACTATCCCCTAAATATTTTAAAATCCTATCATTTTAAATACATACAATCCAAACGGCACGTTTAAATCTAAAGAAAATGAATAAATATTTCATTGAAAAATCATGTTTGTCTGGCATTTAGAAAATTTTGAGAGGGAAAGATTGATTAAAGCGACCTGTATGGTCACCCCACCGTCTCGGCGGCTTGCTAAATGACTCTTTCCCCTGCGGAAACACAGTCCCGGGTTGGCGGCCCCGCCATCCACTCCCCTTCCCTCCTGCGACTTCTCTCTCTCCCTTTCCCTCACTCTTCTCTTGATCTCTCTCTAAAAGTTAGTTGGTTTAATGAGTATTGAAATAGAAAATTGAAAATGATGGTTATTTCCAATGTTTTAAAGTGGAAACGATGAAGAAAGAAAAACTGATGTAACGTCAAAATGTTCAAAATGGTGAATTTGGGAGGGTTGAGTACACCCTCACCATTGGGAGAAGGTAACGTGTTTTCCGAAGGGAGGGTATGGGGAATGACAACTCTGTGAAGGGCACTCGGAAGTGATGAGTCAGGAGTTGGCACATCCTAGGATGCTTGCTTGGGTAGGGGTAGGGATAGAGGTAGGGGGTATCCATCCTACCTAATTCTATGGGTGAGCAAAAATCGAACCGGAAATTTAAAAAACAAAACCTGAAAAATCGAAAACCCGGGAAACCGGAAAAACGGAAACCGATAAAAAGAAGTAAACGGTTTGGGTTCGGATGCTCATTCAAAACCGAACCGGTTTATAAATTAATTTATATTTTAAAATATTTTAACTTGTAATCTTCTATAGTTAATTTACTTTATAATGTTTTTATATTAGTATTTACTATTTATTTGATAATTTAGTAGTTTTTTAACGTAGTTGTAGGTGTGTCGATATTGTATTTGTTACTTTTTATAAAGTACGTTCAATAATATCATCAAAAGAAAAATAAATTTACAGTGAAGATACAACCCAAAAAAACCAGGTTTAAAGAAAAAATAATCATCATTTTAAAGTAAAAGAATCAACCCCAAAAACATGGAAAACCCAAAAACCATTTCGAACCCATAAAAACCGAAAACCAATAATCCATGGGTAAATCGAACCCGGAGAAAAACCGAAACCGAAATCAAATGGTTTCTAAAACCCAAAAACCAAAAAAAAAATGGTTTTGTCTAGAAACCGACTACCTAAGGCTCATTACAACGATATGGGCTGTGAAACAGAAAAGTCTCAGTTACTGTTATATTCTTTTACCCCCAAACGATCCTACAAACGATCACACGATTCTACGTCCGATCTTGTTTAAAAACGATCCTACACCGATGATCTCGAAATCAGTTGGTAGAATCATAGGATTGACCGGTAAGATAGTGAGTTATCGAGTAAGGAAGCAGAAACATCCAGATGCTTCTATCCCCCATCTTTTGCTATAAATACCCCACCCACCCATTTTTAAAACCCATGGAACTGAGGATCATCATCATTTCTCTATTTTCAGTTACAAACTGACTCCGAGGAAGAAGAGGATCATTAATCAATATTTGATCAATCACTAAAATGAGGTTCATTTATACTCTTCTCTTCTATTTTGTTTCTTATTCTTCTTCTTCTCCTTCTTCGATTTTGTGCATTGTGTAATTCAAGCAGGTTTTATAATGTGATTTAATTTGTTTTTGTTCTGTAATTAAATTGCGGTGTGGTTTTAGGGTTTAATGTGATTGTTTGATTCCATTGGATTCGGGCATGCTTCACGGATTTATTTAGGGTTTATTGTTCGTGTAGCTGTGATTGATCTATGCAACAACGCTTCTTTTTCTTTTTCTTTTTTTATCGATTGCTGAAAGTATTTGAGAATTACCCTCTGTTCTTAATCAATTTAAACGAAATAAAGTGAAGGAAAGTATGAAAAGAGGGAGGAAATAAAAAAAGGTTGTGTTCTTATATCACTTTTAAGGAAAGAAAGCGACAGGAGAGGAATGAAAGTACGATGACTTTACAAAAGTTTTCTTACAAATATGAAAAGAAAGTGAAGCAAAAGAGTTTAATAAAAAATTGTATATTATAAACAAACAAAGTTTTATATTTTCTGTCTTCATTCTATTAAGAACATAAACTTTCTTACGTTTATCTTTCCTTCCGATTCAAAAACACAAACACAATTATTATTTTCTTTTTTTCTTATTTCATCTTCTTTTTCCTCCGTCTTTCTTTCTATTATTTTCTTTTCGGATAAAGATTCTTTGAGAACTTTAACTTATGACATCCACTCTTTGACAGATTTGGTTCTATCTGCAAATAAAAACACCTGCCTAATGATGCCGATGCTTGAAATCTTACAAAATAACAATGCTATCATTATTTCTTAAATTGCATCTCCACTCCTTGAAAATGTAAATGTTAGAAAATCATGCTTCTAGTATGTGTTGATTGGTAACTGAATCATATATGGCTGTGCTTTCCATCCTCCATTATAGCAATTATACTAAAACTTACAAGTCTTCAACCTTGATCACGGTTGTGTTCGGTCCATGTTCATGTTCTATTTACGTAGATAGTTTGGATTCTCTTTTCTTCTTTTTTGGAGGATTGGATATGAATACTCATAAAGCAACTCTTTCTAATCTAGTTGTGTTTTGTGGGCATTGGTAGCCGGCATCCTACTCTAAAGTGGGCACAGAGGGCTGATGTGCTGTTCATCGCCATTGATCTGCCAGATGCCAAAGACGTGAAGCTTAAACTGGAGCCTGAGGGTAAATTTTACTTCTCAGCGACTGCGGGAGCTGACAAATTACCATATGAAATAGACATTAGCCTTCATGAGAAAGTGAATGTGAAAGTAAGTAGTCTTTCGCATGTGTTATATGTTTGATTGATCAGGAGTGAGTGACATTGGAAATTGCAGGAGAGCAAGGCTAGTGTTGGGTCAAGAAGTATAGTGTACCTGATAAAGAAAGAAGAAAGTAAATGGTGGGACAGGCTTTTGAAGGAAGAGGGAAAGACTCCGGTGTTTGTGAAAGTTGATTGGGACAAATGGGTAGATGAAGATGAACAGGATGAAAAGGGTATGGACTTTGATTAGATGGCTCTTTTCCTTTTATTATGTGTTTGTTGAGTCACTCATATAGCCCAAGTAATTTGATTATGCAGCTGGAGCTGATATGGACTTTGGTGACATTGATTTCTCGGTAAGTATAACATCACTTGACCGACTTACTGTTAGTTTTTCTTATTGCAAGTGGCTGACATTGGACTTGTTACATACAGAAACTTAACATGGGAGGTGGTGATGTGGATGAAGGCAAGCATCTATTGGATTGATTTTAAAGTGTGTTGAGACACTCATAACTCATATAACCTGTGCAGGTGATGAAGATGACAGCGACACAGAAGAAGATATGGGGAAGCAAACTATAGATCATAAGAAGGAAGCAACACTGCCCGTTAGTAATGGAGTTGAGGCAACAGCTTGATTTGGTTCAAAAAGTGGTGCATTAGTTCTAGTAGTGTAGTTGTTACCTGAAATCAATGACTGGCTAAGTTAAAGCTGCACTTTTCATATTCATTTCTTTGTCAAGGAATCCCTTCATGATGTGAAATGAATACTTATCAAGGAATGTTTGAATTCCACCCACCTTCCCTTCCAGCCCCCTGAGTTATATTATTATTAAATTTGTCTCAGTTAAATGCACTTTCCTTATTTTTTGAGACCAATTGTTGCATGGCACTAATTTCAATTTGTGTTAACAAACCACTTGGCTGGAAAAGTTGGACAGACCACCAAAATCACTCATATTGTCTTCTAATTACGTTTTGAAATACAATCTTATAAAATGATAACAACAGAAATCTTGACGGCGGAAGTTCTATGGATCTCTGCTCTCAGGCAGTGCCATAGGCAGCAGTTCAGATGGAGGACGTAAGGTGCATACCATTTCCTTTGTTTTCCCAAAATACACCTGAAAATCCCCTCCACGGAGCCTATAATTAGTTCATATTAAGTTTTGAGCTTTCTGTATTGGGCAAAGGTAGAAAGAATACCTGATCAAGTTGATTCCTCAGTTTTCCCTCCAATTCCTCTATCATCTTCCCCATATTGCACAGATGACCATCTTCAATAGAGAGGTCCGCTTTCATCTGTGCAAGAGATTATAAGATAAGTTTAGAAGAAGAAAAAAAAACAGATATGCTTTAAGCAGCACTACCAAATGTTCTTATGCAACCAATATCCCCTTGATGTTTTGTCCACAAGTTATCGTATCACAAGCAGATAAATATATACTTCTTGCCATTTGGGAACGACAGTCTTTATATAAGTTTCAAGAGATACCAGTCCATTGTTAACGTAGGAGCAAGTGAAATCCCTGGACACAAATTTTTTAGACAACAGGGTTTTCTTTCTTTTGTGCATTGACAAATCAATACTCCCTGCCGTGCCTTTAATTTTTCCTCTTCAAAGTTAAAACAGACACAGTTAATGGATATGCAATTCTTTACACGGAACAGGGCGACAAATGAATTTTTTTTAAGGACTTCATACCAGAACATTCTGTTCACTATAGCAATATCTATTGATCATATTGTTAGAATCTGCTGTCTAGCTTCAACCCTGTTAATCTGTTATGTCTAGTTGGATGGCTAATTCCTCTGACCACATAAATTTCATATAAGCAGAACTGCCATCATAAGATTAAGTCGGCGTCATATATGGAATTACCTGTCTCCTAATTGACCCTGACAAATTGAACATGCCAGACGTCTCACTGTTTGTAGTCAATGACAACATTATAGTACTTGTTAAACAGTAATGAGCCATTCCTTCCTCCTCTGGGCCCACCTGAACAATATAATGGCAATTGCAGTTGGAGAAGAAAAGAGCATTAACTTTTTACCCTGGAAAAAATCCGCTACAACCAACTATACCTGGATGACATGAATAGCATCCCATCCACCCTCGTGCAGATAACCTCTTCGACCATGTCCATATTTGGATCCATCTTCATAGCAAAGATATTTTCCAAATTAGTGTGTGTATAACAAATGAGGATCAAGTAAACTGGACTATGCTGAAACCTTTCTTAATCAGGAAGCATGCGATGAACCCTTCATTGTCATCCTCCTCCCACAAATAAACTGATGAAATACCGCCTTCATAATACCTAACAGACAGATAAGTTCAACAAGGCATTTTCCCAAATTAGCTGGGCCAGAAATGAAACCAAATTAGAAATTATAAATAGGCAACCCCCCCCCCCCTGCGGCTGCAACACACACACACAGAAATCAGACGTGAAGGCCCTTTCATCTTTCATCCAAACCTATTCAAGGATAATTCCCTTGGCACACCCACAATCCTGGCTGACATCATCCTCTACTAACATACTCCTTTCCTGATACTCATGTCATCTAAACTGGCACAAGTCTCAATCTGTGTTATCACAGCTTCTCAACAAATGCTACCCAAAGTTTTTCCTATTTCATAGTTCCTTTTTCTATCCTTCATTGTGTGGTCATCCACTTCACCTTTGACGTGTTTTAGTTATATACATACTCTTCAAACAACAAAAGGCACATAATGATAGATGTGGATAGGCAACTACTTGCATTTTTATTAATAAATTTGTTCATCAATGATAGACATGGATAGGCAAATAGCAACATTTCAATATAAAGTTTGTTCAATCTAACCAGGACAATCCAAGGATAGACAAAACCATATCAAGAGAACTCTCAATGAAAAAATGGAAGAGATTCAGTGATGAGATAAAATCTAAGACGCGGTGAGTAAAGGACCTCACTGGTCACGATATATTGTGAATACTTCATTTGCCTCAACTTCTAGTTTCCTCAATTCAGGTGAAGGATACATGCCGTCTTCCAATGGAGGATGATATTTATTTGACCACGGTGATCTGAAACAAGAAAACATTAGGACTGAAATAGTTGATGGCAATATCCAGGAACTTTTACAAACAATTAGTGGTGCATGTTTGGATGTTTGTTCCTCAGAAGCATAATCAGACAGGTTATCTCAGAAGGGCTCTGTCTTTATGTTGATTGACACATCTTCGTTAGTTGAAATTTGACATCATCCTATTCCTCTCAAATGATAAATAAAGTGTGATCCAAATAACGCACGAAGGGGACATGACATTTAACAGGCTATGATGAGAATGGTAGGCAATATGGTTATACCTGTAAGAGTCAGCATCTCTGTTGTACTCACACAAGATGAATTCTTTTCCACTGTCCACATCACATAAGACCTATTTTTGCATAGTAACAAGAGAGAATGAAGTTAGCAGAACATAACCATAAGCTCTAAAGCATAAATCCTTGATAAGATGATGCATCATGCAACATCTGCATTAATGCATATTTGTTCCTGGCAGAAAGCAGACAACAAAATAAACTATGAAACTTTAATTCCATCACATTCTCTAACTAAAACCATCACTATTTTCCTAAAGAAACGTGTAGGGTTCAATTTTTTCCATTCTTCTGGATATGCAAAGATCAGAAGAAAGTTAGAGAGGCAGTAGCATTTCTTTGTGTTTGCCAAAATATGATTATGGTGGTCAGTACAAAATATTCCAAGGAAATGAAAAGAACAGTGGCAGCATGCTATGATGAATACTATAGAGTAGTCAATTAGCCAGTTGGATGATGATGAAGCGTGCAAGAAACATAGGCAATAATGCAATATCTTTTCGCAATAGAAGGTCATAAAAGGAAGCTCCAAGTACACAATAACCAAAATCTCAACTGCAGTTCTTAAAATTTGTGAATTGATCCATGGCTTTTAGGTGCAGTGCACAGACACGTACCATGTCCAAATCATCTGCTATGTGCTTGATCGATCTAAACTACTGTCAGTTGTTACAGATGCCCTGTTTAGTCTCTGTAAAGTGCACCTATTGAAGTCCAAGACAAGTTTAATAACCACCAACTCTAACCTACTCCATTCATAACGACAAATCCCAATTCAATCATTTTACAAGACATACACGCATCCAAAAGATGAATCCCTAAGAAAACTGAAAAGTAGTCGGATTTCTAGCTGAAGTATCAGCGGTTTTGACAATAGCGATAAACAGGAACAAAGGAAAACTAGATTCACATACCAAATATATTGGCAAGCTAAGCAAAAGTTGTAAATGGAGTAAAGTAACATATATGAACAGTTTCCACACATGAATTTAAGCTAGGGTTTGGAAGAAAGTTGTAAACCTGGAGAGGCTGGTCAACTTGAGAAAGTAGATCGGATGAGTGGTGAGGTAAGAGGCTGAGGAGGGCGGAGAGAGCCGTTTCAGTGTGTTTTGGAGGCATCCTTCTCATCAGTCCCATTGCAGCCTCCATTACAAGACAGAGAAGAAAATTGTTTGATCTGAAACTTTCCCTCTCAGGAAACCAGCATCTGTGTATATATATCTGGCAGGCATTCATTTGAACTTCTATTTGTGCATTTATTTATATATAATCTCCGTCCCTTCACTATTCATTATTCACTCATTTTAGTCCTTTGTTCTTTTGTTTTGTTTTGTTTTGTTTTTTACTTTTTCTTTTTAATACGGAATCCTTGGATCAATTTAATTAACATTTGGGGATGACTTTAAGGGATAATTACAAAATATCAAAATATAAATTCAATTCTTAAATTTACCCCCAAAAAATCCCCCTAACCAAAATACTCACATTTACGTGACGGCGACTATTTACGTGACTTGTACTTTTTGACAATTTTTAACACATTACGTTACAACATGTAAAAGTACATTATCTTTACGTTAATAAAAAGTACAAGTAACGTAAATATTAGTCGTTACGTAAATGTGGTAACGAAAAAATATTGGGTATTTTGGTAATATGATTTTTTTTGCTTTGTTTTTTGGTTACTTTTGTAATTATCCCCTTTTTTTATCATCATTAATCTCTAGTTAATAGTATATATTGTTTGCAAACGAGAGAGAATGTGATTAATTTCAGTCTGAGAATCTGGTTAATTTTGTGGATAGCTCTTGATAAGATGTATTTTTTGAAAAGCACATAGTATAATTTCTTTATGCACCAACTACATTTACAACTGCTTAATTAAAATCGAAAAAAAAAAAAATAGTTACATCTTACTAATGTCGATTTTACCTACAACAGTTCTTGTCATTTACAATAAAGGTAAAAAGGGAAATTCAACAAAATAAAAACCTCACTCACTCACCTCCAAAAACTCCCCTCACTCACCCATGTCTTCAACCAAACTATTGCCCATTCAATTTTTTTTAGGAATTAAAACAGAAATCTATGTGTAAACACTCCTAAATTACATGACTTGCTTCTCATTTTAAAATATTTTCAAGAGCTTGACCATATGAAATTATACTAATATGTTCAAAGAAGGAAGTAATTACAAATTCTCATTTGTATTTTTAGCGATCTTCTTTCACTTTTATTGCATTTCTTAATAAGTTTTATTATTTCTACATCGTTGATTTGTCAACTTCATTACAACATTTCACAATTGCATTTTCAAATAATTTATGGACCGTGACTGTGTGGAAGATGCATGGCAAAAAGTGAGGTAACTACAAATAATTATTTTATTTTTTGCGCTCTCCTTTTACTTCAATTGATGATGATGTGTTAATTTTATATTGGTGTTCACGGTGCTTACTTATTAAATGGTGTTTCAATGATCCTCATTCATATGTGTGGGTGGGTGGGGGGGTGTATAGTTGAAATCGTTACAATATTTTAATTTAAGTGTAGAACTGAATAACCAATATAGACCTTAGGATTAGAATATAACACTAAGGGGACATTTGGTTCGTGGATTTTCTGGGATTCACTGAGATTTGCATTTAAAATCTTGTGTTTGGTTCACAGATTTCAGTAAGTATTTAAAATATCAGGATTTCTTAAATCATTTTCTTCTTTGTTATTTAAAAACTCAGTCTCCCCCATGGATTTTTCAGATAAACAATTTTTCACTAAAAGATAATGCAGATTCTTTGACGAAATCCTGATAAATGCAAATGATGCATAATGCAAATCCCATAAAAAAAATATGTGAACCAAACACCCCTAAGGATAAAATGGTAAATATGCAATTAGCATTATATTAATTATAATTTCTAGGCTACCAAGTTTGACCACCAATTTTGACTATGGTTTTGACTTTTTTAAATATTGAATATATACGCAGTGTTGAATATACGGTTTATAGTGTTGTTTCGACATTCAGTAGTTTTCTATCATATATTGAATTTACGTCTGAATAATTTTTTTCAAAAAAGTATAACGTGTAAAAATTAAACTTGTAATCTAAAACCATTATTCATACACACAAACTTTCTCAAATACACAATTCCTATATAAGATTGATAAATTTTAGCATGAGATGCGTAAATATTTACATGAAATGCATAAATTTATCGAAAGTATAAATTTTAGCATTAGATGCATAATTTTAAATATTAAATATTTTAGAGTGATTATCACGAAATATTAAATACCAAGCATGTTAACATAAATTTTTTTATGTTCACATGACTTTTAAAATCCTAGAAAGTGTGAATGCATGTAATTTTTACAAATAACCTTATATTATTTGTATCTAATGAATATGATTTTTTTTTAAAAAAAAAAACTCTTTTTCGGAGCATGTTCACATTCGAAACCCGTGTTTTCACAGGTACTCACAATACTATGCCTTTTTCACGTACTCACACGAAAACTTATATGCATCAGAAAACCTGGAAACCACTTTATAGTCATTGGATCAGGTGATGCATCACGCAAAATATCGATACATCACGCGGAAATTTGATGTATCACGCGGGGATTTTGATACATCACGCGAGAATTGTGATGCGTTTTTGATGGTGTATGGAAGTTTTCCAAGATTTTCTGATACATGTTGATTTTCCATTGAACCCCCTATGCGTGTGTATGTGTGATGATCGGCTATAATGATTGATTGGTTGGTGGTAACCATACCACGAAAGAAATCAAAGCCAAACAATAGTTCGTATGATGATGTTGATTGCTTGCTTGTTTTCAAAGAGATGCCAAATTGTTTCCAATTTTCTTCCATCCAACTAATCTTTATTATCTTTTCGAAAGCAATCGTTGCACATACATACATATAGAGTTTTTTTATAAAAACCATAAAAATAGTATAATACTCATGTGGTGTACAAGATAATATATTTTGACATACTTTATTGTATATGTAGACAAAATATATTATTGTGATCATTTTTTATTTCAAAACATTGGTAAAGATATTTGTTACACCAATATATTTATATTTATATAAAACTTTATGTAAATTAAAACATATAAAAGAAAAAATAAATAAAATTTAAACTAAAGATTAGCTAAAAGTTAAAGGAAATTAATGTAAATTCATAACCAACTCACCAAGCCAAAAAAAAATGATGTTTTACCACAACTAAAAAGAGGTATATTTTAAAAGACTATGATTCATTATTGTGTATCGAAACATAATTTTTAGAGTAAATTACAAAAATGGTCCATATAGTTTGTTTAGAATTATGAAAACGGTCTCTCAACTTTTAAAGTTGCAATGGCGGTCCCTTAAACCATTTTTCACTTGCAGAATTGGTCCTTTAATTTCTAAAATTTTTAAAAATGACTATTTTTGCCATTCTATCAATTACGGCTTTTATATTTTCAATTTTGTTTTTTTTTTTAATTTTTTATTTTAGTTTTAAATTGGAAATATTAATTTAATAATTAACGATTTGATTCATTATTTAATGTTTTATTAGTATTATTATTAATTACATCTATTAATTTTGTAAAATAAATCTATATTTATTTACTAAAAATTATTTTTATTTATATACTTAATTAGTTACTTTATGTATCTTTTTATGTATTCAATTTATTTATTTATATTTTATTGGTTAAAGTATTTGTATAATTTTATTATTTATACTTTTCTATCAAACTATTTCATTACGTTATTAAATTTTGTGTTTATGTAAATTTTGATTTAAATTTACCAATTCATTACGTTTTGATTTAAGTACACTAATTTATTTTTTTTGATTTAAATATTTTATTACGCTGATATGTTTTTATTTAATTTTATTATTTTATTTGTTTGGATTTAAATATTTTCTTATTCTAGTACATTTGGATTTATTATTTTATTTGTTTAGATTTAAAATTTTGCTACGTTAATACTTAAGTGAAAATTAACAAAATATTTAATTAAAAATGAATAACATATTAATGCACAAACTTGTAAATCAAAATAATTAAAATAATATATTGGAATCAAAACGTATTGGCATAACAAAATACTAAATTTAAATCAAAACGTATTAACGTAACAATATATATTATTTTAAATAAATAAACTAAACGATAAATATAATTCATTATTTCTAATATCTATAAAGATTAGGAATATAAAATATAAATACAATATATTATTTCTTACGTCTTTAAATATAAAAAAATAGATATGATTTAATTCTACATCCAAATATATCTTATATATACTAATCTATATATCTAAATAACAAAATGTATTATTTGTTTATTTATAAAAATATTAATATATATTAAAAATAAATTAATCATATAAAATTAAACAATAAAATATTAATAAATAAAACTTTAATAAATAAATTAATTACATGAAGATATGCATCAATTAACTAATTAAGTATATAAATAAAAATAATTTTTAGTAAATAATTATAAATTTATTTTACAAAATAAATACGTATAGTTAATAATAATAATAATGAAATTATTTAATAATATATTTTAATATTTCAATTTTAAAACAAAAAAATTAAGAAAAATGACCAAAACTGAAATTATCAAACCTGTAATTGAGAGAAGGACAAAATTGTCATTTTTAAAAACTTTAGAAATAGAAGGACCAATTCTGCAAGTAAAAAGTGGTTTGAGGGACCGTCACTACAACTTTAGAAGTTGAGTAATTTTTTTAATAAATTTGAACAACCCACAAACACCATTTATGTAAATTACTCGAAAAATTCTGAAATTATTGTTAAGTAAATACGTTTTCATTTCTTTTGAAAAGTGAGATGTAATTTTGGAAATTGTCGGTACATAAACATACTCTAAAATTTTGGTTAATTGAGACGGTGATATGTGACATTAGAAATTTAGAAGTTCTAATCTATCTCTCTCTCTCTCTCTCTCTCTCTCTCTCTATATATATATATATATATATATATATATATATATATAGATGGGATCATTGCAGAACCTAAATTTAGTGTAGAACTGTAGAACCAATATCGTCCATAGATTAGAATAATCTAATGGTCTTGATTAAAAGAGTTAAGTTTGGAATAGTGAAAAAAAGATTGGTAATAGTGATATTTTAATTCTTGGAGGGGTAAAAAAGGAAAAGATTGGAAATAGCAAAAAGATTGACATTAGCAAAATAAATATCATTTTTCTTTAAATTAAAATAACATTAATATTATTAATTTTTAAATCAAAAAAACTATACCATAAAAACGAGAATTTTATACTCTTTAAAACGAGACCGGTCATGATATATTTTTTTCGAAAAAATTTTACATGTTTATTTTTCGTAAAAAAAAATTACCCAGACCACGATGCAATATATCATGGTGAGATAATGAGATCATTCGATATCGAATGAACACTTTGATATCGTATATTTAACGTCAATGCAACACTGCATATACGCTCATTATTAACAGAGCTAAAATAATAGTCACAATTAGTAGTCAAAGTTGGTGGATTTAACGAGAACGGTTATGATATATATTTTTTATTTTTCGTAAAAAAATTTTATACCCAGACCACGATGCAATATATCATGGTGAGATCATGAGATCATTCGATATCGAATGAACACTTTGATATCGTATATTTAACGTCAATGCAACATTGCATATACGTTCATTACTAACAGAGCCAAAATAATAGTCACAATTAGTAGTCAAAGTTGGTGGATTTAACGAGAACGGTTATGATATATATTTTTTATTTTTCGTAAAAAAAATTTTACCCAGACCACGATGCAATATATCATGGTGAGATCATGAGATCATTCGATATCGAATGAACACTTTGATACCGTATATTTAACGTCGATGCAACACTGCATATACGTTCATTATTAACAGAGATAAATAATAGTCAAAATTAGTAGTCAAAGTTGGTGGATTTAACGAGAACGGTCATGAATATATTTTTTTTGAAAAAAAATTTACGTGTTTATTTTTCGTAAATTTTTTTTACCCATACGACCATTCGATGTCGAATGAACACTTTGATATTGTATATTTAACGTCGATGCAACACTGCATGTCCATTATATATTAAAAGAGTAAAAAAAAAAAGTCAAAGTGGACAATCAAACTTGGTAGGCTGCTATTAATTCAATGTTAATTGTATAATTACCATCTTATCCCTAGTGTTATATTATAATCTAATGGTTTAGATTGGTTCTATGGTTCTGCACTAGATTAAGATTCTGCAATGATCCCAACCCTATATATATATATATATATATATATATATATATATATATATATATATATATATATATATATATATATATATATAAAATAAAAGAGAACATCATATGCATACGTGTCGCTTCCACGTTACACCACAAAAGATAAATACAATTTTTTTTTTGTTTTTAAAATAAAAGATAAGTACAACTTATTATTATAAAAATATAATAGATAAATACAATTTATTATTTTAAAAGGATAAATACACTTTATTTTTTTTATAATAAATAATAAAAAATAAATACAATTTTTGTTTTAAAAATATAAATACACTATATATAAACTGAAATCTCAATTTTTAGCAATTTAAATTTATTAAATCATAAATAAAAAGTGTAACACCCGGAATCTAGCAGCAGGTACGTGTAATTTATTTATTGGTTTTAAGAGTCGTTCCGATGAGTTGGCGGATTTTAATTGATTAATTGCACGTGAGTTGGTAAAGTGGATTGCTATTACGTGTAATGTTAATCGGTTGAGATAATAATCGGTTAATAATAATTAGAGATTGGGGTTGTTTTAATGAGTTAATTGACATTCTAAACCCAAGTCGTTAATTTGAAATTAATTGGGTTAACGGAAGCTTACCCAGTGATTAATGAGTATCGTACCCGTTTTAATTGAGTTCGGGACCGGAAACGTATATATAGCTTATTGTGTTTCATTCCTTCATTTCACAAAACTTAAAAGAAATATATGTGTGTGTGTGAATTCAGCCAAGAGACCAGAGAGTAGACATGGCAAAAAAACTCATCCCCGACGGGGAACCCGTAACTCGACCCCGATTTGACCGGGGAATCCCCGAGTTGACCGGGGATGGGGATGGGGACGGGGAATCCCCGATTTAAAATAATGGGGATGGGGCGCGCATGGGAGACACTTTAATCCCCGACCCCGAACCCGACCCCGGTTATAAAATATGTTTTAATATAAATTATTACATATATTTAACTTTACAATGTAAATTATTTATTACATTCTATATAATATATTAAATATAATTGTATATGACTTTTCTATAGTTTAAAATACTATTTTTATTTTTCAATTTATTGGTTTTATAAATGTTTTGCATCTATTTCTTTGTTTAGTTTTATTATAAATTATACATTATATATGTAAACAACTCAAATATGTTTGAATTAATTTTTTTTAAAGTTTATTTTCATATATTATTCTACTAAATTACTATTTATAGTTTAAACATAAAAAATATTTATGAAATTGAAAAACCCGATTCCCCGACGGGGATCCCCGATCCCCGATTGGGACGGGGATGGGAATGAAAACTCATTCCCCGACGGGGATGGGGCCGGGGATGGGGGAGAGGATTATGAAGCGGGGATGGGGATGGGAACTAAGATCCCCGCCCCGCCCCGCCCCATTGCCATCCCTACCAGAGAGAGAGCCAAGAGGGAGCAGCAGCCATAATTGAAGACCACCATCACCATCTCTTCAACGTGTAGCTCAAATTCGAGAAGGGAGGAACGCGTTGAGGTTAGTAATTCGCGTTCAATTTAGTTAAGGCGATATATTAAGTAGTTAGCATGTGTTGGGGTGGGATTATAACCCCTGAATTGCATGAAAACGGGATTAAAAGTGACTCCCGTAGTACATGAAAAACAGAGCATAACCTGGTTCGTCGCCGCATCGCGCCCGCGCTCCCCTGGTCGCGCCCGCGATCAGGGTGAGGCGGTTAAGGGTGGTCGCTGATAGTGGAACGCGACCGAGATGTTAGTCGCGGGTCGGACGAGCACGGGCGTGCTCGGATGAGCCCGGCCGCGATAAAGAGGGGCAGCTCGGGGTCATCGCGCCCGCGTTGACTGGCCGCGACGAGGAGCCCGCGACCACGATCCCGGCCGCGCTCCTGGCCGCGTTCGTGTGTCTTGGTTTGTTGATTCATGTTGAGCTAGGGAGTTTAGTAGTGTAGTCGTTATGAGTTCCATAGCTAGTCGTTACAGTGTAGTTGTGTTTATTGTTGCCAGGATTCGTAGCTAAGCCTGGGACCTGTAGAGACCGCTGTCGATAGCGAGGTTGTAGTCGTGCTTCAGGTGAGTTACTTACATTGTTGTTTATTATCCGGGTCCGATGTGGATCCTTTTATACGTTGACATTTGTTAGCACAGAGCAGAGCACGTGGATCGCGTGTATTGTTGCTATACGCAGAGTAGAGAGGCCTGTTGGGTCATTCCCAACTCAGTGGACCTGACAACCCACTACTTTGTGGAGTGGGCTATGCAGGCTATGCCGGGTCGCTCCCGATGAGGCGTCAGGCAGTTGAGGCCGGCCGCACGTTGATTCTTAGTCGTTATATTGTGCTAACTATTTTATAAACTGTTTTAAAGTTGTTTATAGTAACTCACCAGCTTTCCGCTGACTGTTGTTTTAACTGTGGATCTCAGGTACCAGGACTGAGGCTAGGGATACAGCGGGCAGTAGCCGAGACCCGCCTCGTGGACAGTAGTTATTGACTACTTTTGTAAGTAGCCTTGCTATTTTGTGGTTTGGCTTACGAGCCATTGACCTTTGGATGACTGTAACCTATACTTATGTTGTGGTTGACTGACATTACCGACGAGGGTTGGTTCCCGCCCTGTGTTACTTGATGTCTGATGTTGATATTTAGTAGTAATTAGTTGTTTAACTCTTGATGACATCGCCTATGATTTGATGACGTGGACTGTAAGTCCTATGTGTCATTAGTCGTAAAAGTAGGGTGTTACAAAAAGTTTTAAAAAAATCATAAAAAATAACTACTATTTATATCAGTTTATTATCTATATATATAATAATAAGTATAATAAAGGAGAACACTAATTGCCACATGGCATCACCACATTTAACCTAAAAAGATAAATACATATTATTATTTTTAAAATAAAATACAATAAAAGATAAATACAATTAGTTATTTCAAAGATAAATACATTTTAAAATAAAATAAAAGGTAAATACAATTCATTATTTTAAATATTTTTAAATATTAATAAATAAATAACTATATCCACCATTTAATATAAAAAATTTAAATAAATAATATACATTTGAAAAGAAAAAAATAATATTAACAAAGAACATAAATATAGAGATTATATAAACAATATTATATATTTTAAAAGTATACATAATACAATTTTGATAAAATCTAGAAATAAAATATAATATTAATGAAGAACATAAATCATAAAGATTATAAAAAATATTAAAAATTTTAAAAGTAAACGTAATATAATATTAATAGTATCTATGACAATGAATTATATTTTTCTTGTATTTTATTTATAGGAATTAGTATTTGTATCGTTTTAATTTTAAGTTTACGTATATTTAATGAAAAAAATTATTTACTAAAAATTATTCATGTATCAACGTGGGTTCATAAACTAGTTTCTATAATAAAAGAAAACAATTCTCGCCACTTGTCACCTTTTAAAGTCATTATATATTTCGTTTTCCCGCTATTTTTTCTAATTTAGAACACGATCACAATCAATCTATACTTCTATACTATATACAATAAGAAAACCAATTGGAGTTTCTGGACCATTGGATGGAAGGAAATCAATGGTCCAGATTAATGACAACTCATAATTATTTATGAAATGTCTCTTATACCCTTAATTAAAAATCAATAATTATACATATGTAATCTTTTTAATTCATTTTCCAAATTTACTAACTTAACTTAATTACATTAAAATTTAATTTTAATTTTTTCATTAATGAATTAATATTTACCTAAAATAAATATGTGTCATTATTATCCTTAATAATCATAGTTATATTCAAATATAAAAATTTGGATTTAAATGTAGAAGTGTAGTAAATAAAGTTAAAATTTTTTATTAATTATATTGCTAACAAGATTTAAAATTTAGTTGATAAAACTTCAATTGTGAATATGATAAAACTTCAATTGTAAAATATATACACATTTACATAATTGAAGTTTTTTGTTTCTTACATTGATATTTCATATTTGAAGTTAATAAAAATTAAAAGAAACATTTTTTGCAAACACATATTATCTGTTTTTAATAATACAATAAAATAATATTTTTTATTTTAATATCAAACAACTAAGTATTTTTTTATCTTTAATTTAACTAGCTTTTAATTTTTTTATTTTAATTATATATAAATTCTATAATAATTTATTAAAATATAAAAAAATATGTATTTTCTAAATCAACCCATGTAATACATGGGATGATTAAATAATAAAACAAAGCAATTCATGTCGCATGTCACTTCTACAATACAAGAAAAATTTATTTTTCCACCTCTTTTTCCAAATTTAACACATTAACTTAATTGCATTAAATTTTGACTTTATTTTTTTTATTAATTTATTAGTAATAAATTAGATTTTGTAACATTTAAAATTAATGTTTACCTAAAATAAATATCTATCATTATTATCCATAATAATCATAATTAGATCCAAATGTAATAATTTGAATTAGTTGTGGAAATTATTATTATTATTATGTATAATAAAAGAAAACATCAAATGTCACGTGTCACCTCTACGTTCACCAAAAAGATAATTACAACTTATAAAAAATAAAAGATAAATACAATTTAATATTTTTAAAAAGATAAATATACTCTATTTTTTTATCTGTAAATAATAGAAAATAAATACAATTATTATTTTTGTATGTTTTTATTTTTACTCATATATATTTTATATAAATAAATTTAATTAAATTTATCCACGTAATACGTTGGTTATAAACTAGTTTAATTAATTAAAAGGTTAAATTTATCTTAGATTGGTTTCCTAATTTATTCGACTAAAAAATCCATCAACTTTATTATATTAAAAACAACTGAATTACCAAATTTCTAGATGAAATATAATACAATTAAAATCTATACTATATTTTTGTAAATGAAAAAACATTTATCACCGCGAGTCGTCATAATATTGTATGATAACTTTTCACCTCCATATTTACTTATTAGATCAGTCAATTATATTTCAACATACTATAATATTTGTGGCCATGAAATTAAATATCCTAAATTTCTCATAAATATAATAAAATTGATCATCCTAAGAAATAATATTTTTGTCAAATATAAATGCTTATGTTTTCATATTCAAAGTTATAATTAATAAAGCAAACATGTTATTTTCAAATTTAAAACACACCACATATTATAATTTGATTTGTTAATCTTTTATTTATTGAGAAATTCTCAAAACATATTATAATATCGTATGACAAAATGAAAATTATTACTAAATCATATGTGTTAAATACAAAATACTAACATATTTATAATTGTTTTTCAATTTATGGATATTTTTTTTTTCATTTCAAATATACTCTCATATTCTCAAAATTGTATATTATTCTTATATGACTTATCTTACCTTTTCATTTATATTTATTTTCATAAAAAAATACCCATGTAATACATGAGTTAATAGACTAGTTTATTAATATACTAGTGAATTATCCGCGTATTACACGAATATTTTTAATATATATAAAATATAATAAATTAAAAGATAAAGATATAAATATTATTATTTAAACAAAAGTATATAATAATAATATTATTATTTATTATAACCTATTATACCTGTATATATTTAAATACACGTGAACAATAAATATTTTCTTATATTTATATTTATATTATAATTAATAATTAACAAGTTTTCATCCGACCAAACGGAACAGCAAACGAAACTTAGAAGTTACAGTTAAAAAATATATATCGACGACGGAGAAAGAGAAGGTGCCACACACGGTGGTGCGTCACTTGAAAGTATATTTCCTTCTTCAATTTTCACAACAATAATACTATTGAATATACGAAAAACAACATTGCTACTCGTTCTTGTTCCTTCGAACGAGTGACAGAAAGAGGGAAAATGGCGACTCCCCCAAAGCCATGGAAGACTGAATATACGAAATCGGGAAGATCTTCATGCAAAACTTGCAAGAACCCTAGTCACAAAGAAATACTTCGTCTCGGCAAGATGATTCAAGCCACCCAATTCGACGGTTTCATGCCTGTAATCACTCCCTTCCCTCGCCTTTTTTTCGTAAAAGAAAAACATTCTTAATACTAGTATGACATTTTTGTAGGTTTCTAGATTTTCCCAGTTAGGTTTCTTGATTTTTAGAAATTATTTCAAACGGTACGCAATGGTAATTGGGGTTGTTTCCAATTTCTTAACCTAGTCTTCTTCTGCTTATGTTAGACTTCTTAATGCAACCTACCATTTCTTGCTTTAATATTTATCACTTCACTTATGGGTTTCTTGATCTTCCTTTTAGGGTTTTTTAATTGTTTCAGATGGTGTAACGATAAATGGGTTTGTTCAAATATATATATATTCTTGTTTTTGTTCGATCTGCTTAACTTCTTAATATATATAGACTTTTCGCCTCTATTTCTTGCTTTAATATTTATGATTTTTTGTTGGTTTCTTGGTTTTATTATTTCAATTGCTGTCATGGTGAATTGGGTAGTTTCAATTTGTTAATTTAGGCTTGTTCTTACAGGATTATGGGGTGAACAAAGATTCACATAAGAAAAACAAAGTTAAGGACCCGAAGAGCCGACTTGCTCCCCGTTAGCATAGTTGATGAAGATGTTGTTTAATGTGGAAACATACCGGTAATTAAGTAAAATTTATACATTTGTTATATTATATTACTCGTATGGGTGTCGAAGTGAGTGTGCGAGTATCATGTTGACATGGGTCTGTGTCAAAAGGGTAAATCTTAATATGCTTCAATATGGGTCGGGTTTGGTTGACCCACAAACACCTTTTATTCCTTTTAAATATCTAAATATAATCAATATTATTATTGTAAAAACTATAGCTATTAAGGTAATGATCTAATTTTTGAATATACGAGTTGTAACTAGGGTTATTAACCTTAGTTGTAATTAGGGATGTAAACGGTTCCGGAACCGGACCGAACCGAACCGGAACCGATTTAACCGAAACCGAATATTAAAGATTGTAAGAACCGATAACCGAACCAATAATTATAATGCGGTTCCGGTTCCGGTTCGGTTATGGTACGGGTATTTCGGGTACGGAACCGATTAGAACCGAAAATTAAAAAATGTATATAATTCTATCTATTATAACACGATATAAACAAAAAAACATGAAAATATAATAAGAGAAGTGTCGATCATGATGTTTTCATATAAATTTTATAGTTTCACCATCCTAAAAATATTGTTCCAACAAATGATTTTTTTGGTTTTCACATTGTGGGCTTTTAAATCATTTCTTAATTTGCATATTATGAGCTTTTCAAATAATCGGTTCTATAACCGATAAAACCGATACCCGCAGAACCAATAACCGAATAACCGAGAACCGAATATTGAAGATTATAAGAACCGATAACCGAACCGAATACTATAAATCGGTTCCAATCGGTTCCGGTTCTGGTTCGGTTCTGGTTTCGGTTCGGTTTTTCGGTCATTCCACACATCCCTAGTTGTAATTGTTACTGTAATCATTTGAATGTTTTTTTGGGTGACTGTCGTCTGCTGACCTGTTTGACCTATTCCCATTTTAGCTATGTTTTTTAACTTTGAGATAAGATCTAACCCTAGTTTGACTATACCGGTGTGTTCCATTTGAGGGAAAGCAAAGGATAGAAAGGAAAAGAAGAGAGAAGAATGGTTTGAAATTGGTTTCCTTCCTTTTCTCTCCAATTTTGGAAGGAAACAATGTGAGTAAGAATCAAACATATTTCCATCCTTTTCCTTCCCAACAAGTTTTATGGAACACAAATTTTTACAGATTTCCTCCCATTTCCATTTCTTTCCTTCCTTTAATGAAGTTCTGGAACACAGCGTACATGCTTAAAGGAGGAATCTTTTTAACAAGTTTTAAGTTTTAACTTTGCAGAGCTGCAATGATGGAATTTAAGATTAATAAGCCCCTTTGGGAAACTTAGCAAAAGTAATATCGACATCCTCTCTATATTAGTTTTACAAGGACCATTGTTTGTTCTTCTGATAAATTTTCTGCCAGGTTTTGAAGTATTGACGGAGCTTCAGAATCTATTGAACAAGGAATCTGATAACAATGCTGTCAAAGAAAGCTTGATCGTTGATGCCATCAACCGATTTTTTACCATCATTCCTTCCGTTCATCCACATGTGATCAAGGACGAGGATGACTTTAAATTAAAGGTACGAGCTGCTTCGTTTATATCCGAAAACCTAACCGTTTGAGTCCGGTTTCGGTTTGGTTTCGTTGTAGTTTTTCAAAAAATTAATAGTAAATGATAAAACAAAGTATTGGATGATGGTAAAGTAAAAAATAAAACAATTTTTTTTTTCAAAAACCAGATTTTGACATGGTCGGATTTTTATGTCATTTGAACTCATACCTGATTAAGTTGTCGAATATCCCGGTTCGATCCAATTTTCAAACCATGTTTGTAATATAGTAATATAATATAGAGTTTGATATGAAAAAAACAAACATGTTTTCATGTTTTTTGCGATTTAGTCCCTCAGTGTCATTTTTTTTTAAGAAAATCCTCAAGTTGTTGTTTTCAATTAGGTTTTCGGAAAAATTTTGTTTTTTTCATTATCAACCCTGATTTAATCCATAAAAAGACAACATGTTTTCACTATTTTTTCCGAAAAGTCCACAAACTTGAAGATTTTTCCAAAAAAAATAAAGAAAAATTTCAAAAATCACAAACAAATATATTACTTAAGGATTTTATTGGTAAATAATAACACGAATGGACTAAACCGTAAAAACGTGAAAAACATGTTAGTTTTTTTCATATTAAACCCTATAATATATTAATACAAAACATATAATGATATACATTTTAAAAGGGTTTTAAATTTTTTAAAAATTGAAGATTAATCAAACAATAAACATTACCTCGGGCATGAAAAGATACATATAACAAATAAACAAGTTAAAATCAAATTTTCAACAAAACGGTCCGTTTGACCAATTGACCGCGTTTTCCCCAATTAATGAGGGCACGCTTACTAAATACTAAAGCGATTGAAATTTGGGATATTTATTTTTCAAAATTTTCGTTGGAACAAATCGCCATCGTCCTCACACCAAAGTGATGGACTGACAGAGGATGATCGTAAGGCACTCCGTGGAAGCAATTTTCGTTGCACCTCTTCCATGTATTTTGTAGTGATATGAATTATGAAAAGTATCTAGGGTTCCTAATGATCTGACGAAAACGAAGATTTATTGGTGAGTTTCTTTCTTTAATCATGGTTTTTTTCTAATTTTTCTTTCTTCTTCTTCTTGTTTAACGTTTCTTTATATTTCTTGAAACCATTGTTGGCAATCTGTCTTTTCATTTTTTTCAAGAAGTCGTTTCTTCCCTTTGTTTTGCGATTTCTTGAATTTGGGAGTCCAGTAATTTATTTTGTTGATTATGTTTGTTGTGTTTTTTTTTTCTTTTCTTTTGAAATTTGAAAGTTTTCACTAATTAATTTCTTGAGTTGAGTTTACAAATAGATCTGTTTGTATGTTTGTAGGAGCAGGGAGAGAACACACAAAGTGATGGGAGAGAACACACAAAATGAATAGGTTGCATAAGAAAGGGTACCTCCCTTCTTCCTTCTATATAATCCTGCTTATTTATTTGTTGAGTTTTTCTTTTATAAACTGTGATCAGTTATTTGTTAATGTGTTCTTCTTTTAATTTGTTCTTCAATAAACTGTTGATCATTTATTTGTTGATTTGGTACGTGATATATGTGTGTGTGTATATATATATACATGCTTCCTTGGTGATTTCTATTTATTTTTTAGTTTTCAAAATTTTTATAATTACCTGAAAATATACCTTTTATTTTCGAAAGATTTATTTATCATAGAATACAACAAATTTTCAGTTTTTTTATATATTTCAAACGCTTTTAATTTCCTTGACTATTTTTATAGTATTAAATCAGTGTTTAATAATGTAGAAAGTGTTCTTTTAACTATTATTATATATTATAGTATTGTTTAATATTAAAAATGTTTTTTAAGTTAGTAAGAACTTGTAATTATTTTTTTCAGTAGACTATTTAAACAACTTCTTGATATCTATTTCCAAATTTTAAGACTTTTAATGTTCTATTTTAATATTAGTATAAAATTATATTGTTTTAGGTTTTGACTATCTTTTTAACCCCCATTACAAAATGTTCACTTAATTTTTTTAGACTATTTGATTTTAAAATGCTCAAAATATTTTTTAAAGATTTTTGAAATAATATTTTAAATTTCAAACATCTAAGTTTTAATAGTATTTATTTTAAGTCTACTTTCAATAGTTTTTTGTTTATTTTTAAGTTTACTTCAAACAGTTTTTGATGTGAGATCTTCTTTAATAATTCTATTTGGTATTTGACTTTTTGTTATCTTTTTAACTATTTTAAAACATTTTTGTACACAGATTTACTATTATTATGAAGGAGTAAACAAAGCAATATTTAGGTTTTTAAAAAATCTTATGATTATTTTTTTCTTTATCATTAAAATTTTTGTTTGATAAATTTCTTGTTTTTTAAGATGATCAAAACTTCTTTTTCAATGATTACATTCTTCACGTTTCAAGCATTTAATTTTGTAACACTTATCATTGTTTCATTTTTGAAATAAAATTCTACATAGTTTTTAACTTTTCATAATCTTATTAACTATTGCTAAACATTTTTTAAACATTTTTACCTTTTAATACATCTTATGATTTTTTTTTTCACTTAAAAGTTTGTTTTGAAACAATTTCCATTTTTTTTGAAACGTTAACAATCATTTCAAACTTATATATATATATATATATATATATATATATATGTATATATATATATATATATATATATATATATATATATATATATATATATATATATATATATATATATATATATATATATATATATATAAGTTTGAAATGATCGTAATAAGGTGATGCATCACACGGAATTGTGATGCATCACCCGGAAAATTTGATGCATCGTGCGGGAAATTTGATGCATTTGTGGTGGTGCAGTGCGGTTTTCACAAGTTTTCAGGTGCATGGTGGTTTTCCATTGAACTCCCCTCTATATATATGTATCTATATATATATATATGTATCTATATATATATGTATATATATATGTATATATATATATACACACGAAAAGAGTTGGTTTTTGTTTAAAAGATTCCACATGTTATTAATCTATGTTTTTTATACTTCTTTATAATTTTCAAGGACTTCCAAAAATTTCTTAATACTATTCTTGTGTTTAATATAAAAGGTCCTTTTTTAAACAAACAAATTATTTTTTTGTTTTGATTAAATTTTTTTTCTTAGGGTGATCAAAACTTCTTTTCATGATTGTTTTCCTCATGTTTCAAGCATTAAATTTTTTTAACTCTTATTATTGTTCTTAGATTTAAAATTGAATTCTTTGTAGTTTTTCACTTTTTATAAAATTATTAACTATTTTAAACAAATTTACTTTTTAATACACCTTATGATTATTTTTCCCTTTTCAATTAAAATTTGCTAAATTTTTTTGGGGTAATGTTACAAGTCATTTCAAAGTTACATATATACTTTTAATTAATTTTAATAAATATATGGAAAAGTGTATTTTTCTTGGTTTAAAAGATCCCTTGTGTTCTTGAACTTAGATTTCGATTTATGATTTTGAATCTGGTGATGTCATTACCTCATCTTGAACACGCGTTCTTGAATTTTATTTTTGTTTACTAATTTTCATATATGGGTTGTTTTTAGGTTGAAATACCGCAGACGTAGACGCTGACGCAGACGCTGACGCAAATGCACGGATTGCTAGAGCTAATGCTAATTCACGTGATGAATACTTAGCTAGTGCAAAGGCTCGACATTCTGGGTGCTTGACACATCGCTCATGCACATGCTGCCGGATGCCGAGCTAGTTCACATGATGACATGCAAAGCACATGATGGTGACCTCTGTAGCTCATGCTTTGCTATTGCTAATGGTGCGGTCAATGCACAGGCATCCGATGCGGATGCGGATGCGGAAGCGGAGGATGCGGAAGCGGATGCGGATGCAGTTGCCGTGCATTATATATACACTAACACCTATTTGTCGGTGAAGGAGGTATGTGTTTTATGTGTAACTTAGGTTGTTTCTTTCTCTGTGTCTTATTTCTCTGGATTTTGTTTCTTTTAATCATTTCTATTGCATGTTTATGCATGTGGCTCTGATAGCTTGTCTTGATTCTAATTTGACATGTAGTGAAGTACTTAGATCACACATGCTCTTCATCAGCAACTTCAATCCTAATCATGATAGCTGCAGCTAAATTTGATGGGTTGGCTGGACTTCCTTGAAATGGGCATGTGTATTCCTAATCTAGACCGGCCAAATCCAGCTATTTGAAAAGACAAGACGATGGAGAAAATTATTTGCAGCAGGTAAAGTTCATGAGTTTTTAGCTGGGTTGATTTTTGATGGCTTTTTATTGCCACCTCGTTATATTTAATCTAATTAAAGTTGCGAGTAATTTAAGAAAAATATAGTTTGTTTTGAAACTCTTCAATTACTTTGGTTGCTCTTGAACTAGATGCGAATTGTGAGACATGGGAGCTACAATTTCATGTGGGAACTCGGTTATGGTTTCAAAATCCAGGTATGGTTCTATATCAGATTTGTTTTGGCTTATTTATGTACTAGTTTATAACCCTGATAACTTTAATAAATATTTATTTTCTAAAAATGGCAAACCTAAAAGTAGGAGAAATTTACATTAAGATAAAAGTTAGAATTGATATACCTTTATTGATTATAAATTTTAGATTAATATTTTATTTGAATTGATTTATATTGGAAATTTATTTTATTTTTAGTAAGAAAAATATAAATGTACTTAAAATTTTCAAAATAATAAAGTGACAAATGGTAAAAAGTTGTTCTAACATATGGTAACTAGTGTAATACCCGTGCGGTACACGAGACACAGAGTTTTTAATTGTATGTTTGTAACAAACTACAAAATTTGATCAACAATTATAACGCTTAAACATGAGAATCGTAACATTTAAATCCAAATAACATATATTAGACATAAAATTAAACATCACAAGAAACACTTAAATTTAATAAATTGTAATAACAAAAATTATACGATAAATTAAACCATATTAATCTATTGAAACATTTCAATAGATTGACCATATTTTATAATTAGCAATATATTTTGGACCAAATTTAAAAGGTTTAACGCAATACAATATTAATGTTTTTTTGGATAACATTTAAATAATGTCATACTTACGTGCAAACTTGTGATTTATTGTAACGTGGATATCGTATCCACGTTACAATTGCACATCATTGTTCAAGTCGTAAAATATATTGATAACACTTTTATTTATTGATTTTTATGCTATAAGTTTATAGTAAATGATGTTTTTATTGTCATACGATTTTCAGTAGATTCCTAATTTATTCTATGTATATATAAAAGGTTATAATAAATAGTAAATTCTTACATTAAAACCTTAGATGTGGATCAAAATAAAATGGTCACATTAATGTAATTATATCTATATATACAAAACTTTATGTATATAAGAAGTTACAGAAGTAAAAATTAATAAATTTTAAATGGTAAATGTTAGTAAGTTAAAAAAAATTAAATTTAAGTTCATAAAGTAAAAAAAAATTATGGTTTTACAACTGCTAGAAATATGTGTACTTCAAAAAATATGATTTATTTTTATGTATCGAAACTTAATCTTTTTTATATCAAAACATAAATAAAAAAACATGAGTTATAGAGATATATTTATAAGAGAATAATAAGAAAATAAAATTTAAGTATGTTTCAGTTTAAAGTTAAAAAGTTATGTGTCTAAATTCGTAACAAAAATAAATAATGATGTTATGTCAAAGCCTTTGATGATTTAAGAGGGATATAAAAAAAACATGATTTATTTATATGTATAGAACTCAATTTTGTTTGTTTCAAAAGGTTAATGAAAATAAATGGGTCGCTACCATGTATTTATATTTAAATGAAACTGTATATATTAACAAACTAATTACTATTTAATATAGATAATAATTTAAAATTAAATGGTCTTGTATGTAAATTCGTAAACATATGTTATATATTAGTTCATAAATTAGAGGTGTTATGTGTAAAACGTTAACATATGAGCTTAAATGCGTAGACCAATGACCATAGTATTTAGACACTATTGGAATTTTGGTGTTTATTTGCACTAAACTTTGATAAAAATCGAAAATTTATTGAAAAACAATACCCCTTAAATAAAACATGTTGAGTTGTTCACTATAAATTACATATGCACAATCCACTTCAACTTGATGTTCATCTTTTCAAAATTATTGTAATATTAGCTATAAAGTAATCACACACTCTCTTGGAGAAAATATTTCAAAATTTAAATAATATGTTAAAATAACAAATTGTCTTCATAAATTCTGTAGCATTGCTAAAACCTATTAAAAATAATTTTTGGCGCACAACTCTTATTTGAAATAGAGGTTTGTTTCATGTAACGAATGTACAAAACTAATTTGTTTTGGATTATTACTTATGTTTAATACGTGAATTTCATACGGAAAATAAAAAGATTTAGTTTCAAGAAACTATGTTGTAAAGTATCAAATACATGAAAATTAAAGGGTGAAAGAAATGATGAAGAAGAAACAAAATCTAATCTTCTCACTTGAGAATCTTCATTTGTTTTGGTCTTTCAATTTGTTAAAAAAAGTTTCATGTCATAGGAAGAAAACGTATAATACTTATATACATTGTAGCTCTTGATTAATCAAATATAAAAGTAAATTTTCCAATTTAGCATTTGCGAAATCGTTTTCTATAATCTGTAGCCAAATGTTTTGAGTTTTTTTTCAAGATCAATTAACATATATAAAAACTGAATTCTTACTTAACAATTAATATTGTTGATTTACGTAAAAATTGAATAATTTATTATTGTGTGGATTTATTTACCTTATTGTCGATAGGGAGAGTCCTTTGGAATCTGGTTTGACAAAATAATTTTGTGCTATAAATTATTCAATTTTTATCATTTACGTAAAATAATTTATTGAATAATTTATAGAACAAAATAATGTTTACAAAATTAGAAAATCGATATATAGAAATTTGTTAGATGATGGTCTCCATAAAAAAATGGAGTTTATGTGAAAATCCTCCTAAAATCAAGGATATTGTTTGTCTAACCTAGTCAAATGAGAGTTTATCGTCAATAGTGTTCCTGATAAAAATGAATTTTTAAAGTAAATTTAAATATTAATTTATAAGAAAAGGGTATATGTGTAAAATGCTAGATATGTAGTGGGGTAGTTTACAAACATATGTAGTGGGGTAGTTTTTTAGTCAAATGAGAGTTTATTGTCAATAATGTCCCTGATAAAAATGATTTCTTCAAGTAAATTTAAATCTTAATTTATAAGAAAAGAGCAAATGTGTAAAATGGTAGATATGTAGTGGGGTAGTTACATACATATGTAGTGGGGTAGTTTGTTTTGTATAAAATGGACGGTTATTCACAAATGCATGTATCAATGAGTTGTACGTTGTGCAATAAAAGAAATAACTGAGTTAAGACGGTCAGGATTTAACGGTTAATTAATCAAACGGCTTAGATTCATCTCTTCAATGTTCTTCCGGGGCAATATATAGGAAGAATTAATTATTTATTTTTTGAGTTTATTATGAAAAAAACCAACATGTTTTCATGTTTTTTGCGTTTTCGTCACTTCATGTTATATTTTTCCATAAAAGCCCTCAAGTTATACTTTTCTTTTTGGTTCAGTGATATTTGGACATTAGAACCCGGTTTTTCAGCTTTTTAAAACCCGGTTCACGAATTATAACCGAGGTCTAATGTCCAAATTTCACTAAACCAAAAAGAAAAGAATAACTTGGGATTTTTTATGGAATAAAATAACGTGAAAACATGTTGGTTTTTTTCATAATAAACCCTTATTTTTTTGATATTTTTTAAAGATAAATTATCATAAGAATAATAAATAATTAGTAAATCGTAACAACTAATATTAGTAAAATTTAAATTTTTATACATTCAAAATTTAAAATAATATCGAATTTGAGAAAATATTTAATTAGATTTTATTTTTAATACCAAATTTGTTATATTATATTTATTTATAGTAATAAATATAATAAAATTTTTAATAAAAATACATTTGTTATTAATATATGATGACGAACAACATCATAGAAAAAGACAAGTGACATCTATTTACTTATTTATTAGAATTTATAGAATAGATCATAGACTATTAGATATAAATAAAAAAATATAGCATATGTATTCAAGATAAATCATATATTAAAAATTTATCACAACATTTGTTGTTTTGTTGCTAACTGTGATACCTTAGAGGTCTTAAGGCTAGTAGCAATGCAATATCAATCATAAAACTAAAATAAATTAATTATGCGAAAGCTGCAGTTATTACATTCAAGGGTAAGAACTTCGAAGCTATTACATCAAAGTTCATATCATAACTAGCCCAACAACCCCCGACCAGTCAAGTACCAAAGGGTGTTGGAACATAAACTGTGCAACTTCAACCTCTTTCTCAATGCAACTAGTCTTTTGCCTTTACCTAAAAACATTGCAACAATCGAGGTAAGCTTAATTTCTTAGTGAGTATGTAAAGTTTTACACTTTAACAACGCCTGAATCTCATAATATAATTTAATGTCAACTGATACAAGCCTAGACAGTATCAGATTAAACTCGTTCACATGATTAATCACTGACATTCCTTCCTTCATCTTCGTGTTTACCAACTGTCTGATCAAGAACACTTTGCGGACGGTTTCTCATACATGTTGGACAGTGCTTTGATCAGCCCAAAAGTTGTTTTTTCATTGATGATGTTGTACGCGACATTTCTAGCCAATGATAATCTGACAGCGCCAAGGGCTTGACGATCCAACAAATCCAGCTTGTGCCATAGTCTCCGGTTTAATACCCCACTCAACGGTTCATGCAACTTCTTCTGGTAGAGATAATCCTCGATTTGCATATTCCGGAAACCAAAAACATGCCCTTCAGATTTGTCGATCTTAACTTTTCCATCCTCAGCCATCGTTTCAAACAGATATGTTTACCTATTATAAACAAGATTGAAAAGTAGTGTTTAAACACAGCAATGGCTCGCTGCCTGGACTTGACGACTGTTCTATTGATCATTACCGTTTGCAATCAATCTTAAATATATAGAAGAACATAGATTATTAACGAGTGGACTTGATTTTCGTCGAACAAAGCTGTACGATGAATCAACACGGATCTGACCGAAAAATTACCTAAAGAAACAACTTCAAAACCAGCAAGAAGAAGCAACCCTAATCGCTAGCGTTTTGACAAAACAACAGTGAACAACCCTAAGAGGGCGTTTGGTTCGCAGATTTTTTTGTCTGGGATTTGCGTTTTGTCAAAGGATTTGCATTATGCAGCATTTGCATTTTTCAGGATTTTGTCAATGAATCTTCATTATCTTTTAGGAAAAAAATGTTAATATGAAAAATGCTAGGTAACTAGAATTTAAAATTCTAGGGGGGAGGCTGAGTTTTTAAATAACAAAGAAGGGAGGGATTTCAAAAATCCTGGGATTTTAAATCCTTACTGAAATCTGCAAACCAAACACAGGATTTTAAATGCAAATCCCAGTGAATCCCAGGAAATCCGCAAACCAAACGCCCCCTTAGGGTTTCTGTGCAAAGGAAAGCCTCTGGCCGCTAGGCTTTCACACGACCAGCGGCAACGGCATCGCGAACAGCGGCGTTAGGGTTTTCGCTAGGGTTTCTGACTTTCTGCGCAAAAAAGGGTTCTGCGCTATGGGTTTCTTCGCAAAAGCCGTTAGCGACGGCTAGGTAGGCGACGGCGGCGGTCGCCAGCGGCAATCAGGCGGCCTCGACATTGCGCAACTGGGGCTAGGGTTGTGACTGACCTGAGCTCTGATACCAGTTGTTAGGATTTTGCTCATACACAACGTAAAAGAAACGAGAACACAACGATATTACGTGGTTCGGTCGATGCTCTAACCTACGTCCACGGGGCAACTAGGGTTTTCTTATTATGATGTGATAACGAATGATTACTAAGTACTTGAGATTATATAGACAAAAACAAGGTAATGTTTCCTTAATTAATCTATGGGCTATAAAGAGAATAGGGTCGGCTGCCCCTTTCTCATTATCGAAGCCTACATTACAACAAGTAATTGTTGTATGGTTATCATCAGAATGCTTAGGTCTAGCAACCCTCTGTGCTTTCATCATATAATCAACACGTCATAAGCTTAGCTATCCAACACTGAGCAATAGTGCTTGTGCTAAGCTTAACAATTGAATGACTGTTCAAAGTTCACAAGATAGCAGATCGAATATTCGTGTTCAACAAGCACAATAAAAATGATATGACAGTATATCAAAAATGTTCAATAAGAGCAGAATGTCAAATAAAGTCATGATATGCAACATAAGTCTCAATTTACATGATTACAGTTCAAGTGGAATCTACAACTCATCGAAACTGTGTAGTTATGTTCCTTGGCTCTGTACATAGAGTGTAGTGGGTTAGAACCACTATCTGATTTATATCAGAATCACAGACGGCTTGCTCCAGCTTCGCTTTTACTTGGGCTCTTTAATACGTCTTTTAGCTTCTTTGCCTGTTATACATATCGGTTTGATATTCATAAGGCTTTTTATCATCTGAATAGTTGATAGAGAACGTGCTATTGGGTCTACCCAATGGGCTTTGGCCTGGGATATTATATAACAAGAAAAGAATGTTCTAGACTATACATGTAAAGGGGATGTGAGGATATAAATAAGAGATAGTTAGCTAAGAGGGGGTATCAGATATTTTATATTGGTGAGTTGAGCTTTTGAGCTTGGGAGGAGAGATCCTAAATCGGCTATGATAGCTTGGGCAGGAGAGTTCACCATTTGTGGTCACTCTTTCTGATTTGTTATATTAATCATTTGAATACCAATTTCCAGCTTGTTCTAATATCTTAGCTTCTTGTTCTAAGTTCTGTCATTGTTTCTATCAATTGGTTCCATTGCCGGGAATTGATAGAAACAATGACAGAACTTAGAACAAGAAGCTAAGATATTAGAACAAGCTGGAAATTGGTATTCAAATGATTAATATAACAAATCAGAAAGAGTGACCACAAATGGTGAACTCTCCTGCCCAAGCTATCATAGCCGATTTAGGATCTCTCCTCCCAAGCTCAAAAGCTCAACTCACCAATATAAAATATCTGATACCCCCTCTTAGCTAACTATCTCTTATTTATATCCTCACATCCCCTTTACATGTATAGTCTAGAACATTCTTTTCTTGTTATATAATATCCCAGGCCAAAGCCCATTGGGTAGACCCAATAGCACGTTCTCTATCAATACCGGCCCCATGAAGAACAGGCTTGTCCTCAAGCCTGAAGTTCGGATATTGACTTCGAATAGTATAAACACGCTCTAAAGAAGATTCTTCAATAATGAGATCTATCCATGCAATAAGCCATAGTCTTCTTTGTGTTCCATGCTTTGAATTCGTAAAGGTAGCGAGGCATGTATTGGGACAATAAGGAATTGCGGAATTCATTTCCATTCCAGGAGGAAGAGAGGCCTTAGATGTGAGAAGTGCTGGTTTGAGGATATAAACATGGAAAACCGGGTGAAGTTTTGCAGAGTTAGGTAATTGGAGTTTGTTGGTAGCATGACCAAATCTAGCAAAAATGAAATAAGGGTCATAGTAGTGCATTGTATGTTTATGGTTAATCTGTCTAACCATTGATACTTGACAACGTTTAAGGAACACCCAACCACCTACCGAGAATTCCCCTTCACACTTATGTTTGTCAACTGAGAACTTCATTTGTACTTGGGATCGAGTTGAATTGTGTTCGAGTTGGTTGAATGTTTCGTCTCGATCAGCTAGACCACTTGTCACAACTTCACAACATGTCTTCCCGAGCATCAAGTGCAAAATGGTTGGGGAATGCTTCCCATATATAATCACTAACAACATAGTATTCGTGGGTCCAAGACAAGCTGTGTTGTAGCAAACTTCAGCCCATGGTAGCCAGCAAGACGGGGTTTTTGGTTGCTCGAAACTGTAAGAACCATAGGATATAAGGCTTCGATTAATTACTTTAATCTGGGCATCAGTCTCATGATGGAATGCGGAATTAGACCTTAATCTTAAGGGTATAAAACTGCGATAATTCAAGAGACGATCATCTTCAACCCAAGATGAATGCTCATCGAGATCAGAAGAGATCCCAGAAGAGATCCCCAGAAGCTGTACATGTGTACCTTGGTTTCTAAGTCCAAAACCAACTTGTGTCAGCCAATTGAAAGGAACATCACCAACCGTACCCAGCCAAGCATTACCAAGAAATATATCCAGCAATCCTTGAATCAAAATGAATTCAGCAAACAAACATAGTGTTGCCCCACCGTAAACCAACACTAGGGCAGAAGTACCCCGTGATTTCCCTACTAATTTAAGTGTCTTCGGAGAAAAAGACAAGTCCGATGTAAACTCATAGAAATCGAACACTGTATATTCTCCATTTCTTTCTTGTTCTTCATATTTCTCCTCAACCACTCGGATCTCCCCATCCTTGCCTAACAATAACTCTATGCCATCAGTTAACAAAATTCTTCGAAGTTGCCAATGTTGAAGAGAATACTTCTGTTCACAAGCAAAACATAATCTCCTATTGCGTCGATCCCACTTTTGCTTGGCTAGGTGTCGGATTCCATGGTACAGGTTCGTGATGGAATTAATTTTAGCGGCAGTAGGTTTTGGATGTACCTGGGTTTGGCCGGTTAAGTAATAGAGCCCATTGGGTTGATAGTAAATAGAGTTGAGAGTAGTGGGCTTACAAATTTGTTGGGCTTCGTCTCTTTGATCAAAAGCGACTTCTCTGGACCTGGTCTCATTTATGAATGATAATATGCCCTTGGTGTTCGTAGTGTTCATTCTATCTCCCTGAATGGTTGTAGCTGCTGCAACTTGACGTACTAGATCCAACATTTGATCGCACACGTCAGAATGGTGAGCCCTATCCCCATCTTTTATGACGCCTTGAAAGCCACGAAAGAATGTTCCCGTTGATTGCGCCTCTGACTGATCTTGAACAAGGACGGAGAAGGCTTCAAACCCCACATCGTATTCATCGTTGCTACCCTTCTGGCATAAGAACCCTAGTGCACCATGAGCATTGCGAAACTTTGTTCCACTAAATCGGACCATCAATTCTTTTTGGAATGGAAACCTAACGGTATGTGAGTATTTGATCAAGGGAAAAATATACCAACATAGGGTTGGTACACATTTACGTGGAAATACGGCACCACCATTGTGATCCATTCATGAAAATTGGTTCTATCAAACACTGGTTGTTTCACCTTTGGCAGGGAAAAGGGAGGGTCGCTGGGGTGATTGGTTTCAATGAAAACATGTGGGTTTTGGGTTGGGGCTTTTTCATCAGAAGTGTTCTCTTCCAACTGTGATTCAGGGTCTTTGGTTGCACACACTTCAGGATCTGGGTTTGGCGTCAATGGATGTTCCACGTTACCCTTCAACATCTTCTCACATAATTTAGCGAAGGAGAAGAGGGATTCATCGAGATGGTTGATGCTGGTGAACTTACGCTCTATCATCATCTTCTCCAACTTCTTTGGCAAATCCAGTATTGTTTCCTTCATGGAACGAACAGTAGCTGAGAGATCCCGTACCTGATTGGAGAGGTTCTGGATTTTCACATCTTGTGCTTCAACACGTAAAATCAAATGGGTTTCTGAATTCTCCATTTCGAGGTTTCCCGGCAATGGAACCAATTGATAGAAACAATGACAGAACTTAGAACAAGAAGCTAAGATATTAGAACAAGCTGGAAATTGGTATTCAAATGATTAATATAACAAATCAGAAAGAGTGACCACAAATGGTGAACTCTCCTGCCCAAGCTATCATAGCCGATTTAGGATCTCTCCTCCCAAGCTCAAAAGCTCAACTCACCAATATAAAATATCTGATACCCCCTCTTAGCTAACTATCTCTTATTTATATCCTCACATCCCCTTTACATGTATAGTCTAGAACATTCTTTTCTTGTTATATAATATCCCAGGCCAAAGCCCATTGGGTAGACCCAATAGCACGTTCTCTATCAATAGTCAGTGTTCTTTTGTTGGTCCTTAGTATCAAAGTCTCGTATTTTATTATATTGAGATGATCATGGTCAACAATTTCTTTAGGCTTAGATTATTTCATTAAAGGTTCCAATTATTATGCATTTTAGGTAGGTCATGATGCATTATATGTCTTTAATGACTTGTAAGCATTTCTTAGGGTCATGTATTCATGAATGATCATACAAGCACTCATATACGTAATATCAATTCATGTGGAGTGTTTAATGTAATCACGGTCACCCCAATGACATTGATGCAGGCCCAAGTGTCGATGATCGGGCCATCCTGTTTCTGGAGGCCCAAGATAGGGTCCGTGATAAAAGAGGCTAAACGGAAACGACCCTAACTTTTGACTCAGGTCTCCGTTTAGGGCGAATCAGGTGTCCAGACGACCGTTGGGTTGAGCTCCACGCAGTGATAAACCGCCTTTGGCGGTTTGTGTGACGTCCTTGTTAATTAATGATATAATTGGAATCTCCAGGATCGACAAACAACCCAATGAATAATCATGATAATTGAAATTTAATACTTAAATTAGAATTAAGCAAATCCACACTAAAGCAAAGTAAAGTACATGACTACAGTTATTAAATCTAGCTATTACATCATCAATAATGTTTTAATAGTAACAAATCCCAGCCCCAAAGCTACATTGTCCATGTACCAATTAGCTTCTAAGATCACCGAGATAAGAAATGGATTGCTTAAGATGAAGGTCCCACTACACTTTTGCCTTTGCCTGAAAACAATGTGAGTCAACTGTAAGCTAAAGCTTAGTGAGATAACAGATTATGCAAACAACAAGTATTTCTTTACATGCAATGCTTAACCATGGGCAGTGTAAGCCCCATGTATGTGAAAACGGCAGTGAAAGCCTCAATGTGTAAGTAAACCATGCAGTGCTAGCATGGGGTGGCAGTTCAATATGCTGATCGGGGATGTGTCGAACCTGATGGGATAACGAGTGGGATGATCAGTCCCCGACAGTGGCCTGCTGTCAGCCCCAGTCCAGGTCGCATCAGATTATGAAGTAATGATCATGCAGTGCAAGCATGATGTAAATAGATGCACTTTCAAATGAACGCAAGCTACATGTGTGTTACATGTCAAGCACGAGTGTGCATCATAACAACAAATCATTTCATGAGTGCCAAATGAAGTATATGAACAATGTGAACATGCCATTGAATGTATAAACACGAATGTAAAAACAATAAATGTTCGAATGATAATCTGCAACTCACAGTGATTGGTATTGTGACTTGATCCTGAATCAATGTGTGTTTTGATAACACCACAATGATCTGTAATGTAAGTGTAATAGTAAACATGTGTCAGTAATTGCTTAAATATTGTATTCTGAAAATTAAGTGTAATTGAGTCCTGATTTCGGACCACATCCGAATTCGGATGGTCCGAAATTGGTCCTTGGTCCGAATTGGGTTTGATCCGAAAAAGGGGGGGGGGTCCGAAGTGAGTGTGATCCGAAATCACTTTTGGTCCGGATTGAGTATGGTCCGAAATGGAGGTGTGGTCCGAAATGGTCATGGGTCCGAAATGAGTGATCCGAATTCGGATGGATCATCATCCGAGTTCATACTTAGAAAATTTCCAATATTTTCCAGAAATCATATTTTGACCATTTTTGCATGTTTGAGTATCTAAAATTGCAGATATGAACTTAAATACACTATTTCAACTTATATCATAACACTTATGTACCAAAACAACCCATTTGTGTCCAATTTTCAGCATGTCTCGATGAACACACACACTAAAACACACACAAATCCCAAAAATCGTACTTAGAGGTGGAATCTGATTCTGAAATTTGGTATACTTCATCATTAACACTCGATTTAAACATTACAACAATAATATATAACATGCATTAAGAATCAGAACCAAAATCCTATGATTCGGTTTTTATAAAAACCGAACCAAAAACTCCAAAATTTGCAAGATTGGGTAAATCTTACCTCAAAATGTATGTTGTAATGCTTATAGTTCCTTCCAATAAGCTTGATTCCAGATTTTTGCACTTCAATTCGATGATTTCTTGGGTGTTTTTGGCTAAAAACCCGTGGGTTTTAGTGAGAGAGGGTGAGGGAGACGAGAGAGTGTAGAGAGAGAAAGTGAGTTGATAGAAATGAGAGTTATTCTCTCTTTTATTTGCTATTTTGACCCAATTGCATATTATACCCCTCAACTTTGTATCTTTCTCATTTAATTGATAATATGATCAAAATTTAACTTAAATTGATATTATATTCATTAATACAAATAATTGAGTCTTAATAATTGCAAATTACATGTACTTAAAATTTGGGATGTTACAGCATGGGCTCCACCACGCCTATACTTCGTCCGCGAAGTCATGCTGCGCTAAACAAACTTGGGTGCTTAATCTTCATTTCTTCTTCCGATTCCCAAGTGTGATTTGCTCCCTTATGATGCTTCCACTTGACCAGCACCATTCTAATTTCTTTGTTACGTAGTTTCTTGACTTTTGTCTCCAAAATGCATTCCGGTTCATCAACGAACCTTAGCCGTTCATCAACCTTAATGTCCGAGTGATCAGTCCATGGTTCCCTCTCGGGCACCAGACTCTTTCTTAAGTATCCTACGTGGAAGACCGGGTGAACTCCTGATAAATCTTCCGGCAAGTCCAAGTGATAGGACTGATTCCCAACTCTTTCTAGTATCTTGAAGGGTCCTATGAATCGAGGCGATAGCTTTCCTCGCTTTACAAATCTTGTAACTCCCTTCATCGGAGAAACCTTTAAGTATACCCAATCGTCCTTCTGAAATTCTATTGCTTTGTGACGGCGATCGTGATAGTTCTTTTGCCGATCTTGTGCCGTTTTCATGTACTGCCGTATGAGTTGGATCTTTTCATTTGTTTCTTGTAGCAAAGCAGGACCGGCTATTGGAGTTTCTCCTGTTTCCCTCCAACAGGTTGGAGTCCTACATTTTCTTCCGTATAGAGACTCGAACGGTGCCATCTTGATAGTGGAATGGTAACTATTGTTGTAGGAGAATTCAACCAATGGGAGGTGATCGTCCCAGTTACCACCCAAATCCATGACACAGGCTCGGAGCATGTCTTCGAGAGTCAGAATTGTTCTCTCACTTTGACCATCAGATTGGGGTCTATAGGCAGTACTCATTGCGATACGAGTACCAAGACCCTGTTGTAAAGCAGCCCAGAAATTAGAAGTGAATCTACTATCTCGGTCGGAGACAATAGACTTAGGCACACCATGCCTAATAACGATTTCGTTTACGTAGATCTGGGCGAGACGGTCCAGTGAATAGGTTTCTCGGATTGGAATGAAGTGTGCAGATTTTGTTAATCGGTCAACAATGACCCAAATGGCGTCATGTTGACGACGAGTCTTAGGTAGCTTGGTTACGAAATCCATAGTAATATGGTCCCACTTCCATTCTGGGATAGGAAGAGGTTGCATACTACCATAGGGTTGTTGGTGTTCTGCTTTGACTAGACGACATGTTCTGCACCTTTCAACATACTGACCGACATCTCTTTTCAATCCTGGCCACCAGAAGTCGGCCTTCAGGTCGTTGTACATTTTCGTGCTACCAGGATGAATCGAGAATTTGGATTGGTGAGCTTCTTCAAGTATCACTTCCCGCATGTTCCCGAACTTAGGAACCCACACTCTGCCATAAATACCCTTTAATCCAGTTCCATCATCTTGCATTAATGGCAACTGTATTCTGATATCTTCATCCTTTACATTCTCCTCCTTTAAGGCCTGCAACTGAGCAGCTCTTACATCGTCTATGATCGTTGAAGTCAGTATCGTGGAAGTCAAGGCATAGCAGTATGCCTTGCAATACGCTTTTCTGCTTAAGGCATCGGCCACTACGTTGGCCTTCCCCGAGTGATATAGAATTTCACAGTCGTAATCTTTGATCAGCTCCATTGACCTTCTTTGCCTCATATTCAAGTCCTTCTGACTGAATATGTACTTTAAACTCTTGTGATCAGTGTAGAGCTGACACTTGGTTCCGTACAAATAGTGTCTCCATAACTTGAGAGCGAAAGTCACAGCAGTTAGCTCTAGATCATGAGTAGAGTAATCTTTCTCATGTGGTTTGAGTTGTCTAGAAGCATAAGCTATGACGTTTCCTCTTTGCATTAGTACCGCACCCAAACCCATGCCTGATGCATCTGTGTAGACTACGAAGTCTTCGTTCCCTTCAGGCAGGGCTAACACTGGTGCTTCACTTAGCAAAGTCTTCAGTTTGTCAAATGCCATTTGCTGTTCTTCTCCCCAAAAGAAGGTCGCGTTCTTGCGAGTAAGCTTTGTTAGCGGAACGGCGATCTTTGAGAAGTCTTTGATGAATCGGCGGTAGTAACCAGCCAATCCCAGAAAACTCCGAATCTCTGAGGCGTTGCGGGGTGATTCCCAGTTCTGGATAGCTTCGATCTTTGCAGGATCAACAGCAATCCCAACACCAGATATCACGTGCCCCAAGAATTGGATCTGAATTGAATATTGAGTAAGTACAAGTTAACAAAGGGTTTATGATTGAGTATAAGGATCATGAAATTGTTTCGAATGTTGAGACGTACCTGCCTCAACCAGAATTCACATTTAGAGAATTTGGCGTAAAGTCGCTCTTTGCGCAGCAACTCTAGCAATTCTCGCAGATGTGCTGCATGATCCTCTTCGGTTTTTGAATAAATGAGAATGTCATCGATGAACACGATGACCGATTTGTCGAGCATTGGCCGGCAGACTCGATTCATGAGATCCATGAAAGCGGCCGGCGCATTAGTAAGACCGAACGGCATTACCAGAAACTCGTAATGTCCGTAACGAGTTCTGAAAGCCGTCTTTGGAATGTCATCAGGGTGTACTTTGAGTTGGTGATAACCCGAACGAAGATCAATCTTCGAGAAGTAACTTGCGCCTTGTAACTGGTCGAAGAGATCATCAATCCGGGGCAATGGGTATTTGTTCTTGATTGTGACTTTATTGAGTTCTCGGTAATCGATGCACATACGCAATGTGCCATCCTTCTTCTTGACGAACAGAACAGGAGCGCCCCAAGGAGATGAACTTGGGCGTATGAAACCCTTATCGAGCAGCTCCTGTAATTGCTTCATCATTTCCTGCATTTCAGCAGGGGCTAGACGGTACGGAGCCTTTGCTATTGGAGCAGCTCCGGGAACGAGATTGATACAGAATTCCACTTGACGGTCAGGTGGCAATCCCGAGATATCTTCTGGAAAGACATCTGGAAATTCGGAAACGACAGGAACGGTAGAAAGAGATTGAACTTCAGCCTTTGCATCAACAGCGTAGGCTAAGTATGCAGAACAACCCTTGGCAACGTGCTTTCGGGCTTTTGCGATTGAAATAAGGCATAAGTCGCCTTTGTGTCTGTCACCATATATGCAAATGTCTCTGCCCTCAGGAGTGGTGATCTTAATCATCCTTTTCTTGCAAACGATTTGGGCCTCGTTGTGAACTAACCAGTCCATCCCTACTATGACATCAAACTCCCCGAACTCCATAGGGATCAGATCTATATTGAATACTACGTCTTCTACCAATAACGTACAATTCCTATACACTTTGTCTGCTTTTACTAACATATTGCTAGCAGTCTCTATGTCAAGTACAAATTGCAGTTTGGAAGTTGGCATGTTAAATTGACGAGCAAATGAAGTGGAGACAAACGAACGATTTGCTCCGGAATCAAACAATACACGTGCAGGAATGGAATTAACATAAAACGTACCAGTGACCACCTCCGGGTCATCCTTTGCTTCTTCAGCTGTGATTTGGAATGCCCTTGTTGGAGCCCTATGAGATTGATCCCTGCGAGCTGTGGAAGCTACAGAAGATCTTGCTGTTGATTGTGGAGCATTCTGATCTCGTGGGGGTTTCGGGCAGTCCCTTGAGAAATGGCCAAGTCTGTGGCAGTTGTAGCATGCATCATCTTTTCGTGGACAATGCTCCCAATGATGGCCTTTCTGCCCACAGCAGAAGCAGTACATATCCTGAGTCTTGCACTCCCCAGAGTGCGCTTTTCTGCATCGTCTGCAGTCCCTCATTTCAGAATTGGCCGAAAAGGCCCTTCCCTTCTTGGGTGATGAAGATTGTTGATGAGATTGGGGAGAGAATCGGGAAGATCCAGACTCCCGCTGCCTTTTTGGCGGCGACGGTTGAGTCGGTGATGCGGCAGCTGAACCGATGACATAACCGGATAATAAGACGATCTGCTCCACATTCCGAGCAGCCTCAAGTAAACCGGCAAAAGTTGTATACCGAACCCCACTCATGGTTCGACGAATTTCATAGTCTAGTCCGGCCTCAAACCGGGCTATCTTCCTCTCTTCTGTGTCAACTTGATGCGGTGCGAACAGACTTAATCGGGTGAACTCAACGGCATATTGTGTAACCGTTTTCGTTCCTTGAGTCAGATTCAGGAACTTCGCCTCTAGACGGCGCTTCTCATTAGTAGGACAGTATTGCTGGGAGAATACTTCCTTGAATTCATTCCAGGACATGTGCGACACTACTTCTATCGTCAACACATGCGTCATGGCATCCCACCACATAACAGCGTCCCTTGCAAACATAGCGGTTGCAAAGCGGACCATGTCTTTATCAGCACAGTCGCTGATCCTGAAAGTTCGTTCCGTGGTGGTAATCCATTCCAATGCTGTAACAGCATCTCCGGTTCCATCAAAAGTAACAGCTCCGTTACTTTTGAAGTCCTTAAACCTGCAACCCCTTGATCTGTTAGAAGACTCAGTGTCTTGTCTTTCCTCTTGGTCATCCTGTTGTTGATGTTCTTTATTCTTTCTCTTATCGGCTTTTCGCTTCGCTTCGGCCTCATCTCTGGCCCTTAACTGATCAGCAAATGACTGAGCCTGCTCAGCCATTCGTTTGGATTGTAGCTCATTGTTTTGTTCCATGAGAGCTTGCATCATCTGGAACATTTGCTGAGGAGTCATATCGTCTCCTGACATGTTCTGAAATATAACAACTTATATTTAGAACATTTATTTGTAAGTCCTAAGTGTACAGTTACCCTTTGTGTTTCCCCGTGTGCATGTCAATCCTATCTTAGTTCAGATCATTACTTAGAAGTTCATTCTAATATCATAACCTAAGTTTGAGTCCAAGTCCTCGCGGACACTTGAAACCTCAAACTAATGCTCTGATACCAAACTCTGTGACGTCCTTGTTAATTAATGATATAATTGGAATCTCCAGGATCGACAAACAACCCAATGAATAATCATGATAATTGAAATTTAATACTTAAATTAGAATTAAGCAAATCCACACTAAAGCAAAGTAAAGTACATGACTACAGTTATTAAATCTAGCTATTACATCATCAATAATGTTTTAATAGTAACAAATCCCAGCCCCAAAGCTACATTGTCCATGTACCAATTAGCTTCTAAGATCACCGAGATAAGAAATGGATTGCTTAAGATGAAGGTCCCACTACACTTTTGCCTTTGCCTGAAAACAATGTGAGTCAACTGTAAGCTAAAGCTTAGTGAGATAACAGATTATGCAAACAACAAGTATTTCTTTACATGCAATGCTTAACCATGGGCAGTGTAAGCCCCATGTATGTGAAAACGGCAGTGAAAGCCTCAATGTGTAAGTAAACCATGCAGTGCTAGCATGGGGTGGCAGTTCAATATGCTGATCGGGGATGTGTCGAACCTGATGGGATAACGAGTGGGATGATCAGTCCCCGACAGTGGCCTGCTGTCAGCCCCAGTCCAGGTCGCATCAGATTATGAAGTAATGATCATGCAGTGCAAGCATGATGTAAATAGATGCACTTTCAAATGAACGCAAGCTACATGTGTGTTACATGTCAAGCACGAGTGTGCATCATAACAACAAATCATTTCATGAGTGCCAAATGAAGTATATGAACAATGTGAACATGCCATTGAATGTATAAACACGAATGTAAAAACAATAAATGTTCGAATGATAATCTGCAACTCACAGTGATTGGTATTGTGACTTGATCCTGAATCAATGTGTGTTTTGATAACACCACAATGATCTGTAATGTAAGTGTAATAGTAAACATGTGTCAGTAATTGCTTAAATATTGTATTCTGAAAATTAAGTGTAATTGAGTCCTGATTTCGGACCACATCCGAATTCGGATGGTCCGAAATTGGTCCTTGGTCCGAATTGGGTTTGATCCGAAAAAGGGGGGGGGGTCCGAAGTGAGTGTGATCCGAAATCACTTTTGGTCCGGATTGAGTATGGTCCGAAATGGAGGTGTGGTCCGAAATGGTCATGGGTCCGAAATGAGTGATCCGAATTCGGATGGATCATCATCCGAGTTCATACTTAGAAAATTTCCAATATTTTCCAGAAATCATATTTTGACCATTTTTGCATGTTTGAGTATCTAAAATTGCAGATATGAACTTAAATACACTATTTCAACTTATATCATAACACTTATGTACCAAAACAACCCATTTGTGTCCAATTTTCAGCATGTCTCGATGAACACACACACTAAAACACACACAAATCCCAAAAATCGTACTTAGAGGTGGAATCTGATTCTGAAATTTGGTATACTTCATCATTAACACTCGATTTAAACATTACAACAATAATATATAACATGCATTAAGAATCAGAACCAAAATCCTATGATTCGGTTTTTATAAAAACCGAACCAAAAACTCCAAAATTTGCAAGATTGGGTAAATCTTACCTCAAAATGTATGTTGTAATGCTTATAGTTCCTTCCAATAAGCTTGATTCCAGATTTTTGCACTTCAATTCGATGATTTCTTGGGTGTTTTTGGCTAAAAACCCGTGGGTTTTAGTGAGAGAGGGTGAGGGAGACGAGAGAGTGTAGAGAGAGAAAGTGAGTTGATAGAAATGAGAGTTATTCTCTCTTTTATTTGCTATTTTGACCCAATTGCATATTATACCCCTCAACTTTGTATCTTTCTCATTTAATTGATAATATGATCAAAATTTAACTTAAATTGATATTATATTCATTAATACAAATAATTGAGTCTTAATAATTGCAAATTACATGTACTTAAAATTTGGGATGTTACAGTTTGCCCAACCGTTTGGCCCAAATTTGACCCGGAATGAGAGTAATGAGTCTTTTTATGATTTTTGTTGGTTATTTGGGTTTTTATTTTTGTTTCCTGGGTCGACCCGCTGGGTTTTTGACTCGTTTTTAGTTTCCTATTTCTATTTAAGTTCTGTTGAAGTTATGTATGAAAGCAGATTATGAATTAAGAAAACTTTCTCATTTTCCAAATTTCCGAGTTCAAAAAAATCGGTTGTTTGAAGCCCAATTGTGTGGCATTCTACGGAATCAACATACTTTTGGTAGAGGTTAGTCTGGAATTCTTTGAATCAACACACTAGTCTATTTTTCCATTTGCTACGCTGCATTAGACATGCTTGCGTTCATATTTAATTTTCATGATTTCAAGCCACAAGGCTCATGTATTTGAGGTCACAAGCATACATGCTCATTCATATTGCTTTTTTTTAGGCATCACACACCCTTTAACTTGTCTCACATTGTAGTTATGAAGTCATTTCAGGCCATATAAGCAAGGCCAAAGGTCAAGGCAAAAACTTGTGGGCTTAGGCCATGGACTAAGGCTACGTGCCGTGTCATTTTAAAGCTTTCTGATAGCTGCTGTCCAGGTCCATTGTTCTCATTTATAATAATCATAACACAAGCTATTAGGGTACCATCAATGGGTCTAAATGTATCGGCTAAAGGCCAATGAATCCAAGCCAAGACATAGGGTGGATTACAACAGCCACAATATACATTAATAATGTGCTATTAAGGTTATAAAAGTCTTGGCCAAAGGCCTAAAGGTATAGCCGAGGTGTCGAGGGGCGTTTGGCCAAAGGCCAAACCAAGGTCCATGAGTTTTCTGTGACTGTTTGGCTGCTGTCATGCTTCTGTTTCTGCCCATTTTTTGTAGTTCCAGCAGCCCCAATACCCCTTGAGTTCATCGTAGAGATCATACCATACTTTCAAGGATTTATGTGCAAGCAAATACGTCCATTAGGGACAGAACTTATGGCTGAATTCAAGGAGTTGCAGCACCAAGAACACTCACAGATTGTGAGTTTCGGAGCCTGCACAGGATACCCAAAACGTCCAATAGCGGTTAAGACTTGGACCGGTAAGCAGCCCCCTTTTAGGCCAAAGTCTAGGACTTACTACGCGCGCACACACACACACACACACACTTCTTATGCACACACAAACACTTGGTGGTATTTTCTGTTTCGTTGTTAAGGGGCTGCTGTTGTTGCGATGCTGCTTCTGTTCTTCTTTGATTCACCTAAACACACTTGCACACACTTTATTTATGCATACACATATATAGGTTACATGCTGCATATCATCTATTCTGTTTTCCGGCGCCTCACACACGTTATTTAGTTTATTTTGACTAGGCGTGCCTCTGATTTCTTTCTGTTTTGCAGCCAAGTCGACTCCGAGAATTGGCAACTCTCGGAGTCTTAACCTACTTCAAATACACACATACACATACTTTAAGTATATATAACAAGTCTAGCAGTCAAGAACCTACTGGTTCCCTTTACTGTTGCTGCTGGCCGATCTATCTGTCTGTCCTTTCGTGTACAGCCCACCCCAAGACTATTAAGTCTCGGGGTCATCATGCTTACACCTTACTCACTTGATACTTATATTATTTGCGAGTCTCTGAGTCTCTTGGCATAGTACAGATTCTCGGAGCCCACAGCTAAGGAACAAGTCTCTGAGTTGTATATTTGGGTCTGCTGTCCAGCAGTATGTCTCTGATATGAATCGAACCGAAATATCAGATTACTACTCAAAATCAATTGCAATTGAATGCTTAAATAAAAACCTGGTATTCGAGACCCAGTAATCTCCAAACAATACGTAAAGAAAACTAAAAATAACCTCCCCCACTATTGAGGCCAGCCCTAGAATAAATAGCCCTCACCTACCAAAAATACGTTTCTCCCATAACAAATAAAACATAAATAATAAAAATATAAAATAGAAATTATCATCTAGACCCCCTGCCCCTGATTTGGCCCCCCCCCCTCCCCCCCCCTTTTCTGATTCTGCCTCCGATACACCTTACCCCAGTGACCTGGGGTCGTATCATCACCCCTGCCCCGAAAACTCACCTTGTCCTCAAGGTGAAATTGAGGAAACTGCTGCTGCACTAGCTCAAAGGGCTCCCATGTCGCTTCGGTCACTGGCAAACCATTCCACTGAATAAGGACCTCACATTTGTCATTGACAACACACGTACCCAACACCGTCACAGGCTGGAACAGACCCAAGGATCCTTCGGTCAGTCCTTCAGGTAAGTCCGAGTCTGCCTGCTGGTCACCAATGACACGTTTTAATTGTGAAACATGAAACACCGGGTGAACCGACGAAGTATGTGGTAGTTTCAGCTTGTAGGCCACAGCGCCAATGCGTTCCAGCACCTCAAATGGCCCATAGAAACGAGGAGTAAGCTTCACATTCATCCTACGATTGGCCGACCCCTGTCGATAAGGCCGGTACTTCAGATAAACTAAATCGCCCACATGAAACTCCTCATCCCGACGTTTACCATCCGCCTTGTTCTTCATTAACTGTTGAGACTTCAAGAGATGGCCCCGTAATTCACTCAACAGCTGGTCATGCTGTTGCAAGTACCGATTGACCATAAATGTGGCTGCCGCTCCCTGATCATAACGGATCACATTAGGTGGGTCCCTTCCATACATAGCCTTGAAAGGAGTCGCCTTAAGACCGGAGTGATACGATGTGTTATACCAAAATTCTGCCATTCTTTCGGCCTGGATGATACAAAACAGCGTAAATATGTTTCCACATTCCTATTGACCACTTTGGTTTGTCCATCCGTTTGTGGATGATAAGTCGTGCTGCGTTTCAGCAATGTGCCCTGGTACTTAAACAATTCGCGCCAAAAGTGGCTAATAAAGACTTTGTCTCGGTCCGAAACGATAGTCTTAGGAACGCCATGTAACCGAACAATTTCCCGTATGAATGTCGTGGCGACTGAGGCTGCCGTAAGGGGGTGTTTCAAAGGAATGAAATGCGCAGATTTGCTGAATCTGTCGACAACCATCAGAATGGCGCTATATCCTTCCGATCGAGGCAATCCCTCGACAAAATCCATCGTTAAATCTTCCCAAATGCGTACCGGTAAATCCAACGGCTGAAGTAATCCCGCCGGAGACAAATCCGAACACTTGTTACGCTGACAAACACTGCATTTAGCCATCATCCTGGCAATATCTCGGCGCATACTCACCCAATAAAATTCTTGTGTTATTCGGTGATACGTCTTTTGACCCCCCCCCCCCCCCCCAAATGACCACCTATCACGCCCCCATGCAATTCCAGAAACAACTTTGGAATCCATGTCGAAGATCGGGGTGGAACCAGCCTATCCTTATACCGAACTTCTCCGTTCGTAATGGTATACCCATCTAACCCCTCAGCTCGTGTTTGAATTTGGTCCTTTAAAGCGATCATCTCCGGATCTTCCTGTAAGTGTCGCAACAAGGCCGCGTACTCGGGTACAACGGGTGCCGATAATTCACCTAATTGTATGCTCTCCCCCCTTCGCGATAAGGCATCAGCGGGTCCATTCTCGTTACCTGGCCGATACTGAGGGGGTGTTTGTTTTTTTTCAGAAGCACTTCGAACCTCTTCTCGCAGACGCGGGAAGAGGTGTCTGCGAGAAGTGTGTTTGTTTTTTTCAGAAGCCTTACCTCTGTCCGCGTCTTCTAAATTTCGCAGACGTCTTCCAAAAACCACATCTCTTTTATGCAACCCTTGTTACATATTTTGTATAAACCAATTAAACTTCGAAATTATATATTTTGTCTTTTTGTTCAGTTTATTTTATATATAAATTCAACTATGTAAGTTTTTTGATAAAAAAAATTAAAATTGAACTCTCGCAGACATTTTTTAAGATTTTAAAAAACAAACGGTCTTCTCTTCGCAGACCGCAGACTTTTAGTCCACCTCTTCTAATTGCAGACTTTCGCAGCTAAGTTCGCAGACCGCAGACATTAACCTCTTAAAAAACAAACAACACCTGAATGTCAAACATATAACCGGATAGCTTTGCTAACCACTTCTGATGTTCTCCAAGTATTGTACGTTGTTCAAGAAGGTATTTGAGGCTCCTTTGATCCGTGATAACCGTGAAGGGTCGGCCTAACAAGTATGGTCGCCATTTTTGCACCGCCAAAACAATCGCCATCAATTTTCGCTCATAAACCGATTTTAGTTGTGTCCGGGACCCCAACACTTGACTGAAATAAGCTATCGGCCTCTCTTCTTGCATCAAGACCGCTCCCACTCCGTGACCGGACGCGTCAGATTCAATGACAAAGGGTTTCGTGAAATCCGACAGAGCTAATACAGGTACCTTAGTCATGACGTCCTGTAGGTTACGAAAAGCTTGTGTCGCCTTATCGGTCCATCGAAAGTTATCTTTCTTCAATAACTCTGTTAACTCTCAAGCGATTTTTCCATATCCTTGAACAAACTTTCTGTAATATCCTGTTAACCCCAAAAATCTCTTAACTGCCTTATATTCTTAAGAATGGGCCATCCAGTCATTGCGACTATCTTGGATGGGTCTGCCTGAACCCCGTCCTTAGTAACAATATGGCCCAGATACTCGACTCGATCCTGTCCCAGTAGACATTTTGTTTTATTGCAATACAGGTGTTTCTTTCTCAAGCAATCAAAAACCGTGGCCAAGTGTCCTTGATGGTCCGACATACACTTGCTGTACACCAATATGTCATAAAAAAAACCAACACAAACCGTCGCAAGTACGGTCGAAAAGTGGACGGCGCGTTAGTGAGGCCAAAGGGCATCACTAAAAACTTGTGGTGGCCCTCATGTGTACGGAAAGCTGTTTTATGAACATCCTCCGTTTTCATACGAATTTGATGATAGCCAGACTTCAAGTCCAGCTTAAAATATACTATACTGATGTCCCATGTAATTCGTCCAACAATTCATCGATAACAAGTATTGGGAATTTATCCAAAATCGTAGATTTGTTTAAAGCCCGATAGTCCACGCAAAAGCGCCAGCTGCCATCCTTTTTCTTTACTAGTAACACCGGGCTTGAAAAAGGGCTAGTACTCGGCCGGATTATACCCGCCTCTAGCATTTCTCCAACTAACTTTTCAATCTCATCATTCTGTAGTTGGGGTAACGGTAGGGACGTACACTAACCGGTTCAATACCATTCTTGAGAATAATAGAGTGCTCATGATCCCTCATGGGGGGTAGACCTGCAGGTAATGAAAAAACATCGAAGTATTGGGTGAGTAAATTATCAAGTTCCGGGTGGACCTGCAATTCTGGTACAGTTGCCGCAAACATGCTAGCCAAGACAACCACAAAGGTACTATTGGTTGATGGTAAAGTACGAGCGAGAGACCGCAAGGAAGCTTCCGAACGACGTAACCCCGACTCGCCCCTCAACGTGACTCGTTTCCCATTTTGCTGAAATGACAGACATCATGAAGTCCCGCCAATTCACTCGTGTGTCACTCAACTTACTCAACCATTTGATGCCTAGAATGACGTCGGTACTTCCTAGTTCCAGAGGGTAAAAATCTTCGGTTACAAAGAGTCCTGGTAATTGTAGCTCCACATTCCGACAAATGCCATAGCTAGGTTCGGTTTTTCCATTCCCCAAAGTGACTCTTGTGGCCCCCTCTTTCGTAACACGCAAGCCTAATGGTTCCAGTAGCCTTAATGACAAAAAATTGTGAGTTGCACCGCTGTCTATAAGCACTACCACCTCCTTACCGTGAATGGTCCCCCGGAGTTTCATGGTATGAGGAGATGTAAGGCCAACAACTGAATGAACCGATACTTACACGGCGTCTAAGTGCATGGGTTCCTCCCGTGTGTCCTCGCCTTCCTCATCCTCCCCCTCGCCGTCATAACTAACCATTACCTTCAGCGATTTTTCAGGGCAACGATGTCCAGGCCCGAACTTCCCATCACAACGAAAACAAAGCCCCTTTGCTCTCTTATCTGCGAGTTCCGCTGCTGTCATGCTTTTGAAGAGGTGTTTGCTTGTTGGCGGTGCCTGCGGTAGAATTGTCGACGTTGCGAGTGGACGAGTTACCATCCCATTGAATTTAGCAAAAGCTGTCCGGACCCCACTTTGCTCGTTCTCGCGAGTACTGGTGCGATTCTTCTCTGCCATGATTGCTAGTTTCATTGCTTGCACCAAGCCTTTCGGTTGTAACAAACGTACCATGGATCGCAACTCTGGTTTAATCCGTTGATAAAGGTGCCCTCTAACACTTGATCAGACAGTACATCCAATTGGGCAGCCAATGTCTCGAACATTCCCACATACTCACGAGCCGTCCCATCCTGCCGAATGGCCAAAAATCTTTCATAAGTGTTGCCCTCATGTGCTGGCTGGAAACGTTCCAACAGTCTTGACTTTAATTGTTCCGAGCAGCGAAACGGTTCTTGCTGCTCACTCCAACGATACCACGATAATGCTTGACCTTCAAGGCAAATGACTGCAGCCCGAAGCTTCCCCTGTTGTCACAAAGCCATGTATGTCAAAAAAACGTTCCGACCGATATACCCAACCGTAAGCATCCTCCCCATCGAATAATGGCATTTTTAATTTACGGAGCCTGTAATCACTCCTTGACAGCCATGGTTTCTCGCCCGGCGGCACGTCCCCTCCCTTTTGTTTTGTTCCCACCCATTGTCGACCGTTCGGAAAAACCTCTGTTGCTATAGGCATCACACCCTGGTTTGTGAACGAAGGGAGGGCACCCGAAAACCCACCTGATTCCGCAATGAAAGGCGGAATAGGACAGCCCTGATCGTCGAATACCAATGACGAGAAACGCGGTGGAGGTTGGCCACCTGTCGACTGTCGACTGGCGCTTGCTGCTGCGATCGTCCAAGTTAGTTAGCTGAGGACTGGACTGGTGCCGCTGGTCAATCTGTTTCGACAGTAGTGCCGTGAGGACATCCAATCGTTTGGTTGTTTCAGCTTGGCCCGCATCCAACCGTTGGTTCATCTCCGTTCGTGCGGCGTCTAACTTTTGATTAGCTTCGAGTCTCAACATGTCTCTTGGTTAATAGGAGGGAACAGGGGAAGGCTCATCCATGCACAGGTGGTACACTCCGAGACTCAACATGTCTCGGAGTCCTACATCAAATGAAATTGCAGCAGCAATAATTCTTCTAAGTATTTACATGTCTCGGACCAGCACCAACCTAAGTCTCCGAGTCTTTTTGATGCCTCTGTTCAGCCCCGTTTATGTCTAAAAACCCAATTTATTATACTTCACACAAATGCATACAATTGAACAAGATGAAGTCTTATGCAACTTCATTGCTCAATATTGAAGCGATTTCAAGTAAACTACATGCTGGTGCCGTGGCTGTCAACCAGCAGCACCCACTTGGCTAATTTGATGAATAAAACATTAAATTACAGAGTAGTGAAATTAAATCGAAATAAAGAAGTAATGAAAATGATTTTGTTGTATTCTAATTGTTATAAATAAATAGTTAAGATAACAATATGTTTAATGACGACGGTTAAAGTATATACCAAAAAATTATATAAATTAATTTAAAATAAATTAATTTGGGTAAATTTAGCCAATTAGCTGTTAAATTCAAAAGTAATTAAATTGAATTGACTTTGATTAATAGATTTTTAATTACATAGTGGCCAATGCACAAACATCTAATGCGGATGCGGAACCGCAAGCGGATGCAGATGCTGATGCAGTTGCTGATGCCGATGCTGTGCATTATATATACCCTACTATTTATCGATGAATGAGGTATGTGTTTTATGTTGTTTATTTCTCTGTGCCTTATTCTCTGGATTTTGTTTTTTTTTTTTAATTATTTTTATTGTCATGTTTATGCATGTGGTTGTGATAGCTCGTGTTGATTCTAATTTCACATGTAGTGAAGTTCTTAGATTACGCATGCTCTTCATCGGCAACTTCAATATCTAAATAGTTGTTTGATTACAGAGCTGACTAAAAGTAAAAAAACAAAATTGTTTTCAAGCATAGAAAGTGTAACAAAATAACTACACAAATCGATTTTGGTAAAGTATAACATTAGAGAACTTCACATTATGAGAATACCACTTAAAGATAAAAGGTATATGAATAAGTCTTGGTTTTACCTGACTAAAACAGTTTGGGGCGAACATTGGGCGGTTTGGTTCTGTTTTTGGCCGAAACTGAACTTAAATCAAAATTTTCGGTATTTGAAATGGAGACCATTTGGTTTTGGGTTAAAGTCTTAGAATAGTTGTGTACTTTTTAAAATGTATCGATATGGTACGTGTACTATTTTAATTATTCATATTACACGTGTACTTTCTGAATCGTTCAAATTTGATACGTGTACTACATTTTTTCATACCAATATGATACCTTTGGTAACCGGTTACTGGCTATACCTGTTAAGAGTGAAATCTCTCTTTTTATTAATGTTCAAATTTTCATAATTGAAGCATCAAATACACTCTCTCGTCCTTGTGATAACCTGGTAGGAGAAATCACACTGCACAGCCAACTTCAAACACCAACAGACCTCTATAGAAATATCCAATGACGATCTCCACCGTCCAGATCGAAGAACTATGTATTGCGAAGCTTCTCCTCAAATTTTACACAGATCCAACGGTGAACAAGTTCGTACTGACGATTCTTCCACAACTGCGCAAAGCTAGACAAAATAATCGGTCATAAAAAGTAAAGGTATCATATTAACAATATAAAAAGTACACGTACTATATCGATACACCTTAAAAAGTACACTGCTATTGTACGACTTTAACCCTTTGGTTTTTGCTTTCTTTGGGTTCGATTTGGGTTTTTGATTTTTTGATTTGTATCCATGGTTTTTTTTGTTAGTAGTTTAAAATCGAAAAATCTTGGGCTACTTTTTTACTAAACTTTGGATTTCCTTTAATTGTGTTTATTTCATAAATAATTAAATGATTTACATTTGGGTAATTATTAAACTTTGGTCTTAATTTGATATATTAAAATCAAGTTTTGGTTAATGGTTAGTTAGTTTGATGATGTGATTTATTAAACTTATGTTTGAACTTAACAAACAAGTTATTCAACAAAAAAAGTAAAAAAAAAAAAAAGTTTAATTATTTTCAAATAACCTAAAAAAAAATTATATAACCCTAATTTAATTAGAAACCCAAAAACCATAGTGCCTGTTCGAAACCCCAAAATCATGATTCATGAATCGTGTGTAAAGAAATGATAAAATTCTCCGTTTTGGACGATAAATCCTGATAAATCGTGTGAATCTTCTATAATAAATGCTAAATCATCCGTTTGTGACCGATAAATCACAAAAAAAATAAAGAAAAAATAACAGCGCTGATTGAAAATACACACGATTTTATGTTCATAATAATCAGCTAGACTTGATTAATTACAACATATAATATAAAAGCTATTAATTAATCTATCTATCTTTATCTATCTATACTATTAAAAGAGTAACTATACTCAATTCTGGTGAAGCCACGTGTCGTCACCATGAATCGACACATGACATTTATAGATTTTAAAAAGAATAAAGAAATTTAAATCAAATCTATCCAAATCTAATATAATCCACTTTTAAAATCAAATCAAACAAAATCTAATACTCTACTAACTTGTTAATTAAATCTATCCAAATCTAATATAATCCACTTTTAAATTCAAATCAAATCAAATCAAAGAAAATCTAATAACTACTAACTTATTAATTATAAGATAATATAATAAAAGTTTAAAAAATATATAAGAAAATAATTACTCTTCATATATATTTAGAAATATACAAAATTAATAGGTCATAATAAATATTAATATCATCTTATATAATTTTGTTTAAAAAAATAATATTTATATCTTTATCTTTTTATTTATTGTATTTTATATATATTAAAAATATCCGCGTAATACGCGGGTAATAAACTAGTATATTAATAAAGAACATCTTATGCCACATGTCATCACATTAACTAACCAAATTCTCATTTTCCCTCCCAATTTTCCTAAAATAACTCTTTTAATTACCCATTTAATTGATTTTAAAACATAAAATTAATTACTATGTAATTTAAGTCTATTAATGAAAATGAATTCAATTTAATTACTTTTCAATATAACACCTAATTAACTACATTTACCTATTTTGATTTATTTTATATAACTTAGTATATATTTTGATCGTTATCTTTAAACATTTTTTTTATCATAACAACTAATTTATAACAATTAGAATGTAACAAAACATTTTCATATTTTTATAATTATCATAATTTCTATTTAACATCACTATTGTATACTGTTTTTTATAATAATATTTTAAGTTTATATATAATTAAAGACAATTATTCATTAAATATAATACTCATTTAACACATCTATCTATTCTAATAAATAGCTAAATAGATGTCACATTTCGCTTTATTATAATGTCATTTTGCACTTAAATTTTATATATTTTTATTTACTTAAAATAAAATACACGGTTCATTTGTTTGTTAAATGTTCCAATTTAGATACAAAATACATATTTAATTCTATTTTTTAATTTTATAGTTTAATTACTTACAAATTTAATTCTAACTTTTTTATTTTATATATTATTTACTCACAATAAAAGCCAAATACGTCATTATCGAATGTTGGTTGGTTTCTAAAACAGTCGACTTTCACTCATAATCAATTGTACATTGCCTTATCTATAGTTTAAAGTAGACAATGTTCAAAAGCTTTAATTTTAGATAAGACTGATAGCTAGCAACAAAACAACAAATATTGTGTGTAAAGAGGTATTTCTAAATTTATGATTTATCTTCGATAAATATTATATATATATTTTTTATTTTTATCTTATAATCTATCCATAAATTTTAATAAATAAGTAACTAGATGCAACTTGTTTTTCTTTTATGATGCACATTGTCATCATATATTAACGATACATGTATTTTAATTAAAAAAATTATTATATTTTTACTATAATTAAATATAATATAACCAATTTGGTAAAATAAAGATGATTTAAAAAAAATTCAAAATTGATTTTTTAAAATTTTGGAATGTATAAAACTAAAATTTTAAACTTAAATTTATATTTACGTTAGTTTTTTATGATTTAATTAATATTTATTATTGTTACAAGTATTTATCTATATAAATATTAAAAAAATAGAGTAAATTACAGAATTGATCCCTGTGGTTTACATAAAACATTAGATACGGTCCATGTAGTTTCAATTTTGCATAAAGGGTCCTTATCTTCACTGTTTACTTGCAAATTTATATCACGGGTTCCAAATTAATCAATAATCACCAAGATTATAATCTTTTATAAAAACTCAATCCCATAATCCGTTTAAATAAAAATCTCGTCACGTGACGGCTCCACGTATAACACAATAATCCGTTCAACTCAATAATAATATTTAAATCGACCCAATGAAATAATAAATAAACGTACCTTACCTAAAATTGGGATGTTACATAAGAAATAATAAATTGTATTTATCTTTTACATTCATCAATTTTTATAGATAATAGAAATAATAAATTATATTTATAGATTTTACTAATTGATAAAGACGAAAGGAAGTGATGACGTGTAACTAATTAATAGAGAGGTAGACATGTGACGAATTTATTTATTTATTTATTTATTAATATTTATATATTTTATATCATTCAATATAGCAAAGGTTTGTACTTTGTATGTTAAACGGGTTTACTAGGCTTGTGAGTTATATACTAAACCACTAGTGGAGTAGTGGGTCACAGATAGTGAGCCTATTTAAAAGCCCATCTTAACCTTATGACCATCGATAATGAGATTTGAAGATTTTAACAGGTTATTAATAAAGAAGTGATTTGTATAATTGTACGTAACAAAATTTTATCATACAAAACAATTTCATATAAAATATAAATGTTATCATTACTAATATTTTTATCATCTTTACAACCGACTCATAATGAAGGTATGATAGTTATTTATATGAAATTATTATGTACGATATAAATTTATATAATGTAGATCACCTCCGTATCTCCCTCGTGTCTTGTACCATGTCATCTGTACCCCTTCCTCCTTCAATTCCCCATTATTTATAATTTATATAATATTCTTAATTTCGATCAATTCCATCTTCTTTATATATATATCATAACCCTAGCTACCTATTTTCATTTTCATTTTCATTCATCTAACCTCTAATTAACTTGACACGGAAATTCCAGCTTAATTGCAGCTCATCTGCTCACTTTACACCAACTTAACGTACCTAGCTACCTCCCCTCCGCCCTCTCCATATATATATATATATATATATATATATATATATATATATATATATATATATATATATATATATATATATATATATATATATATATATATATATATATATATATATATATATATATATATATGTGTGTGTGTGTGTGTGTGAGAAAATAAAAAAACATACATTCTCTCTCTTACTCTGTATATATGTCTGAAAGAGAGAGAGAGTGTGTGTGTGAGAGAGAGAGAGAGAGGTTTGAATATATATAAATGTATATAATAGTATATATGATTGAGTGTGGACAGATATATTGGGTGGTAACTGCTGACAAATGATAAGATGGTTACTAGCAATTGTGAGATCCCGCACGCAAAGCCATACAGTCGATCATGCACATCACCTTATTTATAAGCCTAATTACTATCAGCTTTGAATGAACACTCTACTCCGATGATGATGATGGGTTTCAATTCATTCTTATGATGAATGTCTGAAGATTCGAAGTATCGGTTCATCATCCTTATGTATATGTGTCGTAGGTTCGTATCAACTTATCAAATGTTTTAATTTATATCGTTTTGTATTTTGAATTTATATATTGTGTTAAATTAAGTGTGTCAAATTGTATACATTTGTATCAAACATTTGATTTAGGTAAATTATGAATCACACTTATGAATCACATTGTTAATCATTTGTAAATCATTGGTGTCATGAATCACACAAGTGAGTCGTAAATCTTATGGTTATATCGATTATAAATCATGAATCATCAAATAACATTCGTGGCGTGAATCACATAAACGAGTCATGAATCTCATTCTTGTATTGCTTGTGAATCATGAATCATAGTGTTAATCGTTGGTGCCGTGAATCTCATGCTTGTATTGATTGTGAATCGTGGATCACATTGATAGTGTTGATAAATTGTTGGTGCGGTGAATCACAAAAGTGAACTGTGAACCACTGATTTGCATCAAATGTGAATCGTCGATGGTGTCGTAAAACACCCACGGCGTTATAAATCATCGTTGGTGTCGTGAACTACAACGGTGTCGTGAATCGCCGGTGATGTCATGAATACCGGGTGCCGAGACATGAATCTAAGTTTATATGTGAATATTAATTTGGTTACACTTTCCTAAATAAAAGATGAATGAGTGTTGGGTATTGACATTTATGATCAATTAAGAAGCTAAATATATCATGAGAAGTGTGAGAAGCACTATGATTCATTTTTTTATATATTGATTCACCAATTTTAAATATATAAACAATGAATCATCAAATCCGGATAAAGTGAATTAACAATTCACTACTTTTTTACATTGATTTATTAGTTTTTGACTATAAATAATGAATCACAAATTTTAAAATAAATGAATCAATGTACGAATTAGTGAATTATAGTGTTTCTCATTTCTCAATATATATTTAACTTATCACAATAACCTAAGTCTATATATATATAAACAGGTTATTTCGACACAACCGATAATCACGAAACTAAGGCAAAATTCAGGTAATTTGTGCCCATTGTAACATGAGAGGACAACACTAATGAAACAATCAAATTACTAGTTATTGCTTTCTTTACGCTTGTAAATGCAACCAACCTACTATCCTATTCCATAGCTTTGATTACTCAATTCCCTGTTGATAAAAGTGAGGATGACCAGGACAAAAAATAACCCGACCAACCCATTCATTCAAAAACTAAGTTTCGACATTTTTTGTCTAGAAACATGACAAAACTTTAAGTTTCGTTTGAAAGAAATAATTACATCTTTTGTTTTAAATAAATTAACTACTTAAATTAACTTTCAAGCATACATCTGGTTAAATCTATAGAAATACAATTAAACTCAGTCAAATCTTCTTGTTTGCCTGCTTTGATTAGGCTTCCCTTAACGGATTTGATCGGCATTTCGTGCTTGCAATCCTACTGAATTCGACCTTTCTCAAGTTTTGGGTCAAAGTTTATCACCTTAAAATGACATATTCGACTTCAATTTATGATTTGTTGTAGAGTTGTTAAACCAAAACTGACAAAAGAACCACCCTTCGTGATTTAAGACATTTTCTTAGCAACATCCTTCTTGACTTAAAAATTCTAAAAAGAGCTTTTAAAGAATAAAATTTGACGTTTCAAAATCGCCTAAATAGTTCTTAATCATATTTTGTTATTATTATTTTCTTTTTGTTGTTTAGTTTATGAACTTTAATACTTTATTGTTTTAATTGTCATATATTTTGTTTGAATAACGTTGTCCATACATCATGTTAAAATGAATAATCAAATCATTTTATTTTGTGAAAATGAACGATTTTTAAATACAAACTATCTGATCAAAATTTCAATAATTTAATTAATGATTTGTTTTTCTGAATCTATTTAGTCGCTAAATTAAAGATGATTTGTTTTTCTAAAGTCTAGAACAATAGAACAAAGAGCATCATCATCATCACTTCTTCTGAGTTTTGAGCCCTAAAAGCAGTTAACACTCGAAAATCCTCATCATTGGTCTGAGTTGTGATGGCTCGAAGATCCACTCGTCAATCTGTGGCTTCATTTATCAAAGTAAGTTTGGATTGAATTGCTATCCGTTTCCATTGATATATCGACATTCTTTTGTAATATACATGGATGGATGCTTGGGTGTGTTTGTATATTGATTATTGGTTAAGTTTAAGAATAAAAGGTAGTAACACTCGAAACCCAATGATATACATACTTTCTGTGTCTTTGGGATCTATTGTATTACGTATATTCAGATCAAACGCACAAGGTATAATATTTCTTCAAATTTATGAAATTAGTAAATCAATTTTCACCACTCACCGTATCTGAAGCACATATTGACAGGTTCGGTGGTTGATTTCTTAATCCTTCAAGTTCCCTATCTCCTCTGTTCTGCTCTTAACTCGCACGCAAGAATGTATATTGGAAAAGGGTTTAAATATATACATGAGTCTTGTGGTTATATATGATTGCATCCAGGAATGGTATTGGGTTTGTTTTCCATGTATATGATATTATTGCTCCACTAGCAACTTGGATGCTGCTTTCTAGTGTAATATATTAATTATATAATTATAAAGCTTCAATCTTTATTTTTAGTGGTTGAAACTTATTTAGCCCATGGGTTTTGTGGTTATGCAGATATATACCAGCCAATCCACACTGCAACCACAACACCATGTTCGGTCCTATGCCAAAGAAGCTGCTTCCAAAGGGCTAAAGGGTGATGGTGAGTTACATTCCTTTCTCAAACTTGTACATGCTGCCCTACTTCAGGCCAGTGGTTGTCCTTTTGGTATGTACAGTCATTGTTTATTACTGTTGTTAACCTAACTATGAGGTCTGAGTAGATAAGTTTCGATGGGGTTGAGGTCTTGTTCGCTTCAGTTGTGATATCGGCAGTCTAGAAAATTACTGCATTTTTGGTGAAATATTTTCTAGATGAGATTATTTTTCTTCAAGTTAACAACTCCAGGGACCAGCGTTCCATCATTCATTCAGTTTGCTGGTTCAACTTTATAAAAGTAATTGGCATGTTTTCCTTTGCTAAGGTGAATATATGAGTTTGTGTTTGCTGAATGTACGCATGCAAGTTGAAGTTTAATAGTGTATTAGATCAAGGGTAGCAGACTACTTCCATAGCACATAAATTAAAGTATGAAATGAAAGCTGCATGTGGTCATGCACTCATGCATGATGTTTGTATTTGTTTCAGCTTCTATAACTTTGGCTTAAAATTCATATTGGGGGGTGAAAATAATTGTTCTCTTTGCACATGAGGCCCCTGCTCCTTACTCTGGCCTCTCAAGTCCTTTAAATATTTGAGCTAAAGGATGCTTTGTTTGTTTTGTCTTCAACATAAAGGAAAATGACAAATCTGAGAAATTATTGGAATATTTAAGAAAAACCATCAAGGTGTCTACCTCCTTTCAAATTAAGAGTAAAACAACCACCAGGTCAGGAATGAACTTCGCTTTCCCAGTCACCATGTTCTCTAGTTTCATAGCTTTGTCTGTTCCTTCATTCTTCCGTTTCTGGTTCACTCTTTTATATGTGTTAGGCCTGCCAATGGATCGGGTCTTGATCTAGTGATTCCAATGCTACCCACTCGTATTATACAACGGGTCAAAAAGTAATCCATTTGACGATCCAATAGATTGACCCATCTAAACGTGTCAATGCCTGGATTTGGTGGGGGTGGGGGTGGGCAAACATTTTAACGATAAAATAAAGAGTAAATAGATTGATTTGGGTCATGACCATCTGCTTAAATTACATTTGTCATGAATCAGATTATGATCCAATAAATAATGAGTCGATCGTGTGGCAGGCATAGACTGGGTAACAATCTATAACCATTATGGTAGTGTAATCTGTATTCTGCTCTCTCAGATGTGTTTCTTTCTCCCCAAAATATATCAATGTTATCCTTGCTGCAATTTTGCAACGCCTAACTTTGTAACATTACACCATGGCCAACAAAAGGGACAACGGCAGAGCTGCAATCTTGGTTACTCTCTCCTCTGCAGTTTACATTTTTTTTCTCCCATAAACAACTTGGAAACGTTGTAAATTTGTATTAAAAGTTGAATAACCTTAAAATACCTTTTTTATTAGTAAGGTGCATATTACAAATTCAGTGCTAAGCTCATCTGACCTGTGCCTTGTACGGTTGTACCTGCAACCACTATGTCAGTAGATTCTTAGTGTTCACCCTAGAGGCAAAAATGAATGGTGCCTCTGCATGTTGACGTTCATAAAAGTTAACTGCTTTCACATACATGAGAAGCATTGTTGATGCTCTAAAGCATAGTGCTAAAAAATGTTATGTAGCTCAGTGAAGGTTGGTCTTGGTGCTGTTATGTTACGAGTAACTGAGCAGTCTAGTGATGCACTTGCACATTGTTTCCTTCCTAAATTCTTGTCAGACAAATAAGTGTAAAATTTTTCTGAAACAATAACTGCAAGTTTACTTGAATGTAACAAATTATGGTGTGTATTGATTATTGACGAATGTTGTATGTGGTAGTTCATCCTGTAATGAATGGTGTATATTGGCCTTAATTCTGTCTGGAGTATTACAGTAACGGGAAGTATGTGGTAGTTCATTGACGAAGTAAATTCTATGTTATTTGAAATGCTTAGCTACGCTTTTATGATGATACTAATGTGATGTTTGCATATCTTGTTGAAGAAATGTTGAAGGGGATTTTCTTTGAGGTGAAGAAGAAATTTGAGACAGCAATTGGGATTCTCCGTAAAGAGAAAATCACAATTGATCCTGAAGATCCGGCAACCGTTGCTCAGTATGCCAAGGTCATGAAGACCATAAGGGAAAAGTAATCTATTATAGTTATTCCCATTGCGTTCTATATCTTTATTTGTTCTCTTTTCTGACTGAGATGAAAAACAAACACATGTTATTAGTAATCTAGCATATTATGAAAGTGCTCACTAATTGGGAATCTAATTCTGGAATGAAAAAAAAAAAAAAAAAAACACCTCAGTGACGTGACTTTGTTTGGAGTTGGAGTAGGTCTTTGTACTTGCTAAGTCAGTTCATTTCAACATGTTCATGTGTGCCTACGCATAGTTTAAGGTTAGAACTTAGATGAAAGATTTTAGTTTATAGATTATCCTCTCCTTTTAGTGGCTCTGCATAGACGGTTTAGTACTTTGGTAGACTGTTTAATCTCATAATGCTTTTGTACCATTTTCTTGGAATCTCTCTTTCGTTCTCTCACACCCACCCACACATATTACGAGTTCATGAATGCAACTCACAAATGTGGTGTTATGGAACATCCTGTTGATGGATAGCATCATCAACCTCAATTTTCTTTCCGTCCAAGTTAATATTAATGCCTGGCATGCTATGCCTACAGGGCAGATCTGTTCTCAGAGTCTCAAAGGATCCAGTACACCATCAAGACACGAACTGAAGGGGTCCAGGATGCCCGTTCTTATCTGCTGGCCTTGAAGGAGATACGTCTCAAGTATGTACTCTGTTATTTTATCATTCATAGTCGTACTTGCTACCAAGAGTTTTGTTAATGTAGTTAGGTCCATATCTTATTATTTATCTTATTCATTTTTCTGTGGGGCACATAAATCTTATATGCAGGAGGGGCCTTACTGATGAGTTAGGTGCAGAGGGTATGATGATGGATGCACTTGAGAAAGTTGAGAAAGAACTTAAGAAGCCACTTATGAGAAATGACAAGAAGGGTATGGCCCTCCTGATGACAGAGTTTGACAAAATCAATCAGAAGTAAGCTTTTACCATAGATATGATATTTTACTATCTATATGAGAAATCTAAAATTAAAAAAAAAAGTCTCTTACGACTTTTTAAGTTCAATCTAGTGCTTTCCTTGACCCTCATAACATTTGTCCATGGTTTAAGTGGTTTATGAATGTTGTTCTTTGGGTCAAAATAACTATCAATCTTGACATTGAAAAGGTACCGATGTGATGCAAGCAGGCGAAATGTAATTCTTGTATTCATTTCATTTATGTTAACCATTGCCTAAATCTTAAATTCTGAAATTTTGGTGTTTCTCTATCATATTCTAGGCTTGGCATCTGCAAGGAAGACTTGCCCAAGTATGAAGAACAGTTGGAACTAAAAATTGCAAAAGCACAACTTGAGGAGCTGAAGAAGGATGCTCATGAAGCAATGGATACACAGAAGAAAAGGTATATCTTGTACAAATGAAAATTGCAAGATCCGACTTGGTAGGATGTAACCAAACATCTTAAATAGGTTTCAGAAAAAAAAAAACATGAAACTTGAGAAAGGAAATGTTGTCACTAACTTGAAAAGGGTGATGATTTTGATGATGTACTTTTTCATGGGATGGGCAACTATCATTTCATTTATTTGGCATCTCATAAAAAATTAAAAATAAAAACTTGCCCTTAGTCACTATATTCTTCTAATACAAGTGACTGATTATGAGATTCATTTATTTGTTCTTCTTTTGCTGCATTGATAAAGGGTGCTTTAGATAATTTGACGATTAGGCATAAACTTTGCTCATGAGAAGAAGGATTTTAATTCTCTCTCTCAATTGCAGGGAGGAGTTCAAGGATGAGGAAATGGTGGATGTGAAATCCCTGGATATCCGAAACTTTATCTGAAGCTTCATCCTCAGCCCTTTTCCATCTACAGCAAGAAATAATTCCGTGTGATTTCTAGATCAGAAGCTTCGTAAAAGAGTCATTATCCGCTCAAAGAATAAGAGTCATCAACTTGCATTCAGAATCTTTCTACTTGCAATGTAAAAGAAGAGGTGGTTGGTCAAATGAAGTATTTTTTGATCAAATGTGTGTCATCAATCCATCATATTCATACCATACTACAAAATTTTGGTCTTGGTTGTTTCATTGATTTTGCAAACACTACCACCTGGATTCGTTGTGCTCATACTAATACCTAACTAAAGTTGAAACAATTGAAAGGGTAAAATTTTGACCATGAATTGTATTTGTTGATTGTTATTGAAGATGAATTTTTTATTTTTGATTCAGTGTGTAATGTTACCAAAGCTATATTATGTTTAATGCAAATTTGTGTTTCTACTTGACTTTGGCTACATGTCACTCAGTTTACAGCCGTGACTGAAGCCATTGTAAGGTGTTTTTGAAATATATTTGATTTGCTGAGAAGAATGTGTTAAGCCATACTTGTCACATAAAATTTTATTTTGAATCATATTTATTTTAAAAATGTTTATTTGGGTGGGGCCAATTGCTGAAAATAGAAACAAACTTATGCATTTTTAGCATTTATAGCAACATTATTTATTTATTATCACTAATAGCATCAATTTTTATATTTTTTTTATCATTTATAGCAAAATTTAAAAAAATTGTTGCTATAAATGATTAAAAAAAATACAAGTTAATGTTATTAAGGACACAAGATACAAAAGTTAATGTTATTCATATGAAAAATACAAAAGTTGATACTATTAGTGATAAAAAAAATAATGTTGTTATAAATGATACAAAATAAAAAAATTATTATTATTTTTAGCAATTGACCTTACGTAGGTTTAGACCCGTAAAAAAATGAAATATTACTCCAAAACCAATAGATGTTGGTCGAAACTTGTGAGGAATTTATATTACACAATTAATTATTTAAATTTGAAAATAAAATAAAAGAGTTGATCATTTGTGCAATACCTAATACCCAAATTGGTCATTCGTAATATAGAAAGAAAAACGTGTAGAAATTTTGTAAATGGATCAAAAACTTTGCGTAAAGTCATGGACTTCGAAGGAATTGCTCTAATTTACCTCAAAATTACGCACTCAATAGACATTTGCAATGCACAAAATATTGTTAAATCATGTTTTAGGTACATCTATACCATTTTATAAGTTTTGAAGGGTATGTATTGATGATGGAATTGACCCAATATTAAGATTTATGTGAATATATTTGAAATCAATGCTCAATTAGGGAAGAATGATAGATGAATTCTATTTACTGAACGCTATTCAAGAATGATTAAAGCAACAATTAGAAATTATTGCTAGCTCATTAGCAATTTGTAGGGATGGATCTTTTGCCTATTATAGCTATTAATCTCCTGAGTATTTGCGATCATACGACTTGATTCAATTTCTGAAATGAACTTTATATGTTGTGAAAACATGTTTGGAATCTAGCAAAGACAACAAAGTTCAAAGGAAATCAGGATGGACATCATCTTCTACAATCTCATCACTAACCTTCGTCTCAAATGCAGCATGATTGATATCTTGGCATCGGCTTTCAAGTTGCAAGTCATCAGCATCATCAATTAAGTCGTTCCATTTTGATACCGGCCTCTTCAGTTTTATCATCACCGAACTTGATCCATTATGTGTGAAACCATGATCAACAGTATTGCTATCATCAACGCAGGCATTCCACTTCGAAATTGGTTTCCTGATATTTGTCTCCAATGAACTTGATCTTTTGTATCCAGAGTTGTGGTCAACGTTATCATGACGTTGGGTTTCGTAGCAATCTCTCCAATTCAAATATCCTCCTCTCTCTTCATCAGTGTAGTCATGATTAAGTTGATTTTTACCGATCCTTCTGGAATTTTCTTTCACAAAAGTTGTCAACTCTTTGTCTGCAAAAAAAATATGTTTAATGCAACAAGTACATTAGTGAGGAGCTATGACTTCACAGTCTGAAGAGTGAAGATCATTTGAATCATATGATTTTGCTTTGCCTGCAGTAAGCCCAAGATAATTTTCATGGTGGTATTCTAATTAAGTGGTTGTCACGTCACATCTCAATCATACAGATATAAACACAACTGAACTGTAGTGAAGGCATTTGAATCGGTGTGATGTTCATATATATAATTCAGTTTTATTTAGGTTTCCGGATAAGGAAAACAGTTTCAGTTTAGTATAGATGACCTAATCTCTCTAATAAAATGTGTATTCCGTATATTCTCAAGTTTAGACAAAGACTACAAATGGAATCATGTCTGTCTTGAATGTGTAACAAAATCCATTATGAACTTGGATTCTGAGAAGTAGTATACACCAACTAGAATGATTGTTCAACTGATTGGAATATTATAATTAATTAAAAAATTGTGCATTGGTTTAAATGAAATATATGAGTCGAGGAAAATCAAATCTAAAACCTGGATCAGTCATTTTCTTCTTGACAGTTCTCTTCCCAAAAACTGGCCTTAGGAGTTTTCCACCATCTTCACAGTCTAGTCCAGCAGCAGTAGAATTACCCCTCAATTTTAGCTTCTTAAATGATGGTTTTGGTAGCTCTGTCACAACATTCGGCTCACACAAATCCCCTGCACATTCATTCATTCAATTCATAACAATTAAATGGAAGCTATTATCTCATACTTCCTTGGTTCCAATAAAAAGGAAACAAAAAAATGTATAAGGGCTTATCTTCAATGCATAAATTGATCTTAGAAAAAAATTTGCAATCGAGGATATAGAATTGATGATCACTTCGTATTTAGTATCAAATTGTAAAGAAGTGGTAATTGTGTGGTTTCAAGTTTGTAACACCATCCTCATTGATCCTACTACATTAGGAAAAAGGCTAGGATTGAATTCTAGTATTTTGTCGACCTGATATCCATATGATTGAACGAATCCTAAGGAAGGCTTGATCATCATCGACCTCAACGCTGTTATTAATTTGGCGGCGTATCTGGTACCGACCGGAGATGTTAAAGAAGACCGTGGCAGAACAATTTGTGGCTGACCTAGTTTCAATCAAGATTAGTTCAAGAAGAATGTAAAATGACAGAAAATGGTAGCAGAGCGATTTGTGGCTGACCTAGTTTCAATCACAGCAGATGAAACAAGATAACAATAACGATGAACACACGATTACACCGGAAACACATTCCTGATTTATTCATGGCTTACAAGGGATACAACATCACTTGGCTACATAATACCTCACCAAGATCTCCTCACCCTCACCGTGAACCCATCACTGGCTAGACACTGCCAGTGGTGCCCTCACTCTCGTGTATCAGCTTCCTCTATGTGTATATACCTATCTAATCTATCTGATTGGGCTACCCCTTTACGTAACCCATCTGCCTTATATAAGCCTAATTATATCCGTCATTTTCAAGCTGTCAATGGCCCTTATGATCAGCTCTTGATTGATACCAGTGGTTGTTTCAAGAAGTTTGCAATCAATCTTATTGATTAATCTCAAGACTACTGCAATTGTTCATGACAACCTCTCTGTATTTCTGGTGTATTTCACAGATTAGAATCTAAACTTTAGATGTCAACTCCACCAAGACATCAAACTCATTGGTCATATTGACCGATTTTTGAACTCATGATCGATATTTACTCACAAATTTTCTTTGTTGGCCATGCCTGAACATTCTCAGTCCATTTCATCAATTAATTTTTTATCAAGAACCTTTCACCAGCCTTGATTGCTTTCTTGATCTGCTGCCATAATTGATTCGCTGCCATAATCGCCATTGTTGATCTTCAATCTCAATCAATTACCCACTTCAGATGTGATACAGACATTGGAATCGGACAAGTTGTACTTCTTCTCGAACTGGTCTTGGTTCTCTGCCGTCTACTCTATCTTCAATCTCAACCTAATCTTTAATTGATTTTCATTGCTAATCGGAACCATTCAGCCCCAAATCAATTTTCTAATGACCCCGGTCGATAACAAAATTCAACTGATTCCTGCAGTGTCCTTATCTTCGCTATACCCCAAGATAAACCCACTTCAATCGATCTGTTGATGTCGTAGCAGATTATAAATTAATCTGTGGCATGATACTGGCAAGTAAGGCTGCTGGCAAGGAATTGGTCGGTAAGAAAAAGCCTTGAAGGGTCAGTGAGTGATTGAACTTGGTGTGTACATCAGCAGTTGTATATAACAGCCAAGGAAACTACATCAGAGTGGTAAAGTCTCGTCGATAAAGAATGTATCTGAAGGGAACTCCAGAGATTCTCTTGAGTGTATCAGTGAGACGAATTGAACATTTATAAAAAAATCTCCACCTTAATGTATTTGTATTATACTATAGATTTGCTTCGGGTTAATCACAGCATGAGCAGCTACCTGAATACAATCTCACATGTTTTCATTTCGGAGTTTGTGATCTCATGAAGGCAAGCTGATGAAGACGGCGTCGATTGATTTGTTGGTTCACGGTGGTATGGTCAAGGCTCACTGGTGTTCTTGTCAGCAAGATGAAGATTGAAATTATGGAGAAGACTCACAAGTCCATAATATTGACTCTTGGAGATAAGGTTCTACAAGAAGCATCAAAGGTGTCAACGGCTGCTGATATCTTGTTGAAATTTGAAGGCATTTAAGGCCAGGGAAATAGTCTGTACTCTTTAAATGTAAGGGTAATTTCAAAGATGATTGTTCTTGGATCAATCGTGAAGCCTTGAGTTGTGGATCAAGTTAGTTTGAAGAATAAAGGTGGAGTAATGACACTTTCTACAGGAAAAGCAACTAACAGAAAACAGTCATGGAGAGTGACCAATCATGAGACTTGTAAAGAAGAAGAAGAATGCTCAAGTTTAAGTTGGAGCATGGTAAAGAGTCTATGATTTATGATAAAAAAAATGTGTGCAGTATGGATTGGTGTTGATAGCTATGAAAGTTGAATGAAGATCACTGAAGGTGTATGAATTCCTTGGGGACTAGGGATAAAGCAGCAAGTGTTAACGGGTAGTTTACATGAAGGCCATGGGTATTCAGTGAGGAATTCATACCTGTAGCGAGAATATACAGCACGATCTTGATTACATGGAAATAGAAGGCGGTATTAGTTTAATAACTCAAGGTGGATTCGGCACCTTGGGAGAGACCAACGGGAAGTCTTCCTTGGATATTCAAGAGGCAAAAACAGATTGGTGATGATCTGTGTTTTGATACATGATGGTTTGATTGCAATAAATGGTAGAGTGTTAGTGTGTTAACTAAAGGTTGAGAAAGGCACCTATGGAAACTAACAAAAGAGGGCCATTGCTAAGCAATCAAGGTTGGACGGATTCATGTTGTAATCTGTTGGTGAAAAATGATGCTTTTGGTAAATGAATTGAGGTGAATGAAAAAAAAAAGGTGAGAGGGGGTAAAAGTTCTCCTGAAAAAGAACTCTCACACATTCACTACATTTCTGGATTCTCTCTTCTATGGATGTACCTATTGATTGAGGTGGAGTTGTCTTGATGTGCACTTGCTGGAAGAACAAAGGCAGCAGCATTCAATTGACTTGAACTGAATGGTTAAAGCAACTTCAAGTCTTCAAGGCCTCAAGGGTCTCTCAACTGAGGTGGAGCTTTGCAAACTGGAATGAACTAACTAGAAGCTTGGATCAGGAAGCTGCTTATGCTGTGATCAACTCAAAGCAAATCTATAGTATAATACATATACAGTAAGGTGGAGATGTTAACGAGAGATCACCGAGAAAGAATAAATCTGGCTGAGATACCAGTTGTAGAGATGAAAACACAGAGATTGCACCCATATGACAGCAACATCAAGAACTCATGAACAGAAGACGCACATACACAGAAATGTATGAAGATGAACATGAGATAGAATAACAGATAATTCACCAGAATCCATCCTTTTATACCAAGAACATCCTGATTATACAACCATGGTTTGCAAGAGTCCCTCACCGGTTACATAAGACATCAGTGGTCACTCTCACTCTCACCATGAACTCACCACCACCAGTCACCGGTGGTGTTCTCTCTCGTATCTCTCTCTCTCTCTCTCTCTCTCTCTCTCTCTCTCACACACACAATTTGGCTGCTTGCTTTACGTAACCCATTTGTCTTATATAGGCTAACATTAGTTACAATTAACTCCCTATACAATTAATACAAATACAATAACATTCTAACATGTTAATGCCAGGGAGAATCTACTTCTTCAAAATGAGCGTCTCTTCTTTTGATATTCTGACATGAATCACATGATGCATATTGATTATGATTTTGAATATTACTATTCGGAACTGAGGGAGTAGAGTAGAATAATATCCTAGTCTTATTTAGGGCTTCAGGTTCCGTCCATTGAGTAACAACTAACCTTCATCATCGCCGATTCCAGTATCGTTGATGTCAGGGTCGATGTACCCGCTCCAATCAGTGCGTTTTTTATTCGTCTGAATCTCGAGTTGTTGTTGAACTAGGGTTTCTTCTTGCAGCTCCAGCTGTTGTTCGACGAATTGACGTGACATATTGAAGCTCTGCACGAATTTCCGAACGTCTTTAGCCATGAATCCCTGGAAAAACACCTTACGAACCGACTGCTTCTCGTTGCAGACGACACAGCTCCATTTGTTGCTGCTTTTCTTCCTCTGTTTCACCTGTCAAAATTCATCAGATCAACAGCAATGAAAAAGGTGACACTGGTTACTTGTTATTGTATATGAATATGGTGATAGAAAATGATGCCTGCATATTGGAGCATTTGAAGCATTGAATTGCGATGAAGACGGTGGACATTTTTGCAGATCACGGTAGCTGTGTGTTTTCTTAAATTCTGTGGTTTTAGCGCCAAACAGGTCTGGCAATTTTTGTACTCCCCATCTTTTGTTACCAAAATATTATTACCTCAGGCTCATATGTCAAAAAAAATATTTTTAAATTATAATTATAATTATCTATATAATAATACAAAATATTAATTCATGTATTAAACTTATAATAATATAAAAAATGTATATATAACAATATAAGTTTAATTTTGTATTTTTTTTATATATTTTTATATAGATTTAAAGTTACATTTTGAAATAATTTAAATTGAAAGATTGTTTTAAAATTTAAAATTAAAATTGATAAATGTTAAAAGTTAAAAATACAAGTGGCATAACTTAAAGGATGATAAGTAAGATGCTTATTTACTAATTTAATAGTATATTTATAGATTTATAAAACTACGTAATATAATAATAATAATAAATTAATAATTAAAATTACTATTGTGATGCCCTCTTGATGTACTAGTTTTTAAAATTTTCATTTTTTTTTTCTTAAAACACAAAACAATCCTGATTTAAGTTAAATACATATTATTTGGTTGATCAAAAATTTTATAATTTTTCTTATTTTTAAAAACAGTTTATGTAGTTTATAAAACTAATAGATAAATTTCATGATTTTAAATAAATCACTGGAACAATTTTTGTAATATACTCTGATAATAAAGATACGAAATACAAAACTCCAAAATCAAAAATAGACTCGAATGACGTGTTCTTTAAAAAGCCTAATAAAAGAAAATGAAAGTAAGAGAAAGGGAAAATAAAAAAGATGATGAAAGAAGAATATCCTTTGATGATTTCTGTGTTTCTTTTCTTTTCATTTTTGGAAGGAAAAGAGAGTTAATGCTTATGTGAAAAAATATTTTGTTCTAACTGCAAACATGAAAATGACTTCAGATATTTAATCTTTTAAAAAACAAACAACACCTTAGGATGCGTTTAGTAAGCGTAAATTGTAACATCCCTAATTTGAGCCTGGTACGTGGATTTAATTTACTGGCTCTTTATTTTAATATTATTGCGTTGGTCCAATTAAATTCCGTTTCGTGGATTTAACGTGTCGAGACCGAGTGATACGTGTCTCCGAGTTAACAATTAGTGGATTAATTATCTCCTTGAGATCGTGGATTTAATTGGGTCCTAATTATATAATTTGTGAAAAAGCGATATCGGGTTCGGGTTTGACGGGTTCGGACTTTCTAATTATAGGAAGCGTATATATGGAATTGAGTGAGACGTTCTTATCCTTTTCCTTCCTTCTCCCTTTCAAAATTCAGAAAGTGTATGTGTGTGTGATTTCAATCCAGCAAGAGTTAGCCAAGGTTGGTTGCTGATTTGGGTCTTCTTCTTCTTCCTTTGAAATTGTAAGCTTCAAGGTAAGGATTTTGAGTTTAATTGATGAAAAAATTCGTGTATGTGTATGTGTAAATGTAATAGTTAGTTTCTGGAGGTTTTATGGGTTGTGTATAAGAGTTTTGTGGAACCTTTTCTGCTGGAAGTCGAGTTGTGGAGGTGAAACCTCCTGGTTCTGCCATGAAAACCGAACAGCAGGTCTGTAACCTTGCGTGAGCGCGGCCGCGATCGGCCAAGCGCGACCGCGATGCGGGCGCGGCCGAGGCCCTCCTGGGCGCGGTCCGCGATCAGGGTGAGAGTAGTCGGGTCGGTTTTGGAGCTTCGGGAATTCGTGGGAGTTGTGCTGTGGGTCGTATGTGGTTGTGATAATTGTGTTTGGGTTCGATTGTGTTCGGATGAGTTTGTATTAATCTATTGGAGCCCGTGTTAATTACAGGTTCGAGTCGACCGCGTTCCGACCAGCGATAAAGATTCGAGCTTTCATTGCTTTCGGGTATTGGTGAGTACTCGAGTTCTTTTACAAATCGCGTGTAGTCTTTTACGAGTCAGTTATGTGATGTGATATGTGTATATGAGACAGAGGTACGGCGCAGGTATGAGTTTCTCTACCCTATACGTGCTATATGTGTTTGAATTGCAGGTACCCGCGATATGTGATCGCGCAGGCTGACTGTCCCTAACCAGTCACGAGATATGAGGCTGTATATATACGGCAGAGATATTGCCAGGTCGCTCCTGTGCCTATTGAGTGGCTAACCGCTGCTGTGTGCGGCCTGTTAGCCGGGGAACGTGGTCCCCTTCCGAGCAGAGATATGTGTTATGCATAGAGTTGCATATGTGTGTTGAGATATATGTGCTGTGTATGTTATATGTGTTTACCTGCAGAGTCTAACCCTCGCGTACTCACGAGCTGTCCAGCTTATGTTTTCGAGTCCTGTGTGTGTCTCAGGCAGTCATACCGTGGGTTCGCAGCCGCAGCAGCCGAAGTAGGGATCGGGACAGTTAGAGTTGTGTGCGTCGACTGTTTTGTTGATAATAATCTTGGAACTGTTGTATCTGATCTTCGTATGTATGTTAACAGTAATCAGTTGTGTATGTGTGCCAGTGTTAGTTATGAGATGATGTACGTGACCTTCGTGTTAAAGTTTTTATTAGTAGTGATTTTCCGCTAATCCTGTGACATGTGTACTTGAGATGTTTGCGATATTGCCACTTATGATTAATTAATGACGTGGCATTTGTGTGAGGATTGTGGGTGTTACATAAATTTTAGGTTTTGAGTTTTTAATAAATTTGAAAACATGATAGTTTTAAGAAAACACATTTTAGAGATGAGAATGTGTTCAGATGTGTTATAAATAGTGTTTGCGTTTTTTTTTCACTCTCATTAATAACATAAATTTTGGTTGCTAGATTGAAAACAAATTGTGTATGTTTTTAAGTTTACTTAAAAACTAAAAACTAAACATTAAAAAAAACAATGAATCTGAATGCATTTCAAAAATCTTCTTTTTAAGATAAATTTTCTACCAAAAAAAGGTAACTAAACAGCCACTTAGATTCTCGGCATTTGGTTCATAGAATCTTATGGAAGTAGAATGAAAATTTCATTCCAATGTATTGTTTGACAGTAAAAAGGATTGGAATGAAGATTTATTTAAAAAGTCAAACACTATTTTTGAAGGAATCTATTTTTTTTTTGGATTAGTGTCATCGATTTTTTTTCTCTCCTTTCCAACCTTATTTCCTAAGAACACAGCGGAAGAGAAAGAAGTAGAACGCAGGGAAGGAGAAGAATCATGCGATGGACTGTGTAACTTTCATTTTGTATCTCACGCTTTCTTTCCAATTTTAGGAGGAAAGGTTTTTAGGATAATTTCTATCCGTTTCCTTCGTTATCGTTCCCAAAAAACTGCCGAAGAACTTGAAATCCCTCAAAAATGGGGATTGACGATGATATAGTCTCCGTCCTATGGACGCCGGAGCAAATCTTTCAGAAAGTCTGCGAATTGGCTTCTCAAATCACCCATGATTTCTCTTCTCCAGACTATTCTTCTCCGGTGGTCGTTGGTGTTGCCACCGGTGCATTCCTATTCCTTGCTGACCTCGTTCGCAACATCAAATTGCCCCTCACCGTCGATTTCGTTCGAGCTGAATCCTATGGCTCTGGAACTGTTTCCACCGGTGCTCCCAAAATATCTTGTGATATCAAACTTGATGTGACGGGGAAACATGTTATTTTGGTACTCCCTCTCTTTGAATTTACAAGTTGTGCTTGCGCAGCTCATTTAGAAACATATGATACACTGTACTATTAATCCCTTTTAAAATTTTGATAAACTATCAAACAATTTATTCTTGGTTGATAAGGAAGGAAGTAGGTTTATCTTCTCATCTGTGTGCGTTTGGATTTTAATGGATGCTTTTTGCTCTGCTTGCATACTGAGATTGATGCTGCTGGTTTTCCCTTCTGCTCAATGTCTTGTGTGTATTGTTTTTGTGTTTGCTGGTGTATGGATACTGATTAGTTTTGCAAAACCTTACAATAGCATGTTTGAGACCTTTTCATCTGATTATAGGTGAAATTTTGATATAATTATGGTAATTGTTCAATGAAACTGAAACGCTAACTCAACTGATGTTTATGTGATTCGATTATATTTCGTGTGTCATTTTTGCTGTATGTCTTTTAAATAAAATATGATTTTAAGATCAGATAGGTCTACAACATTCGATGCTTTGCTGGAAAGAATTCTGACGATGACCAACTTAGGGTGCTTTTGGTTCGCCGAATGAAATTTAAAGCAATTGGAATTTCATTTTAGTGTGTTTATAACTTTGAATTAACTAACGATTGGATATGCAATTTTGTGTGAGCCAAACGCACCCATAGTTTTGTGTGATTCCTGGTTTGCATGTGTAATTTTAAGAATGTATGGTGCCATTTGGATGCATTGAATAAAAATGATGGATTCTAAAATGATAGGATTTTAAAATAATTAGGGGATGAGTGGATCATGTAAGGAGGAGAAGTGGGGATAATGAAATGCTAAATGAAGCTAAATCCTTTCTTTTTAGTTTTTATCCAAACATGGCATGAGAGAATTTCTAAATCCAAATCCTAAATGAGTTGTTTAAATCCTCCAAACAAAACGGCACCTATGTATATAATAAATTCATGTATTTGTCTAAAAAAAAGCGCACAGAAGTGAAAATAGTGACTGAGCAAATACTGATTTTTTGATTTCCATGGCTCAGGTTGAGGATATTGTAGATACAGGAAACACTATCTCCCGTCTCATTTCTTACTTGGAAGGTAAAGGGGCAACCTCTGTTTCTGTGTGCACTCTTCTTGACAAACCAGCAAGAAGAGAGGTTCATTTTAAGCTCTTGGGTGATGGGAAGTTCTATAGAGGTTTTGAGGTAGCCTCTCTCTCTCTCTCTCTCTCTCTCTCTCTCTCTCTCTCTCTCTCTCTCACTTATACACACACACAAACGGCATTTGCTTTGGCATAGTTAGTTTTGGTAGCTTTTGAATCGGGTCTTTTCCTATACTCTTGTGGAAGTCTTGCCATTTTACGAGAATGACAGATCCAAACTCTAGAGAGAATTAGACTGTCAAGAATGGATATATAAATGCATATCTGACTCTCTATCTGTAATTATTTTTCTTGGTTGTTCTTTGCTAAAATTGGTTTTGCAGAGTTTTAAACTCATAATCTTATTCCTTAACCATGCCCTGTCCCTACTTTGGTCATAGTCTCATGAAAACTGCAACAATATTATGCTATCTCATCTGGAGTCTGTTAAGTTTAATTGGGTGCACAGGTTCCCTTATTTTATTGGTAGTTATGAAGTGAAAACATGTTAGATTGTGATGCATTGGTATATTATTTATGTTTGTTTCTCCATCTCTTCTGTATCTGTTGTGTAGCAGATGGTATTTAGCTTTAGCATCTTTGATGTGTATTTTTTCTGGTTTGGTCTCCAACAGTGCCCGGATTCTTTCGTGGTGGGGTATGGGCTGGATTTCAACGAACGGTATAGGAACTTGCCATACATTGGAGTTTTGAAGCCAGAAATGTACGAATGATTTTGGTTTTTTTATCGACCATTGTAATGGGAGTTTGTTACCTTTTTACTTGGTGAAAGACCGGACCGTCCTTGCCTAATGATGTTATCAATTACAAGTAACAATATATATAGTTTATAATTGTTACAGACAAACCGATCGATAACAAGCATACAAGGATAAGGATATGATTAATAAATATATTTCTTGCATTTCCATGACTCGTCTCCAGATAATTTAGTAAACCTTTTGCATTGGTGTTTTGTTTGCTTATTTAGCCTGTTTATTTGCTTTGTTTGATTAGTATTATACTAGTTACCTGACCCATATAGTATGTGGATGTTTTTAAGAAAAAAATTGGGCGAACTGCTAAAACATAGAAATGGCAATTTTGTACTGTACACGGATACAACAAGTGTTTTTCGCATTTGGGTTTTACAAATTCTGTGTTTCGTATTTACACGAATTGAAAATTTGTGTCTACAAAATTTGTGTGACACGGTAACACGTATCCGACACAAAACACGTACAAAATTAGTATGCTGTGCTGTTTTTTATGCTTTTGAAATCATCATAGGTAAAGTTTTTGATTAATATCGTAGCTCTCTCAAAACTAACATTACGGAGACATTCATTTGTTCTAGAGATTGGATTCAGAATTGAAAACTCTCAAAAGTTTTTTAGAAGATACTTGAAGTAACTTTCAATACGAGCTTGAGTTTCTGGTGAAACAAAATTAATTTTGTACCTTTCAAATAATTATAAACTATAAGTTTAATTAATATCAATGTCTTTTTATGTTATTTAATACTCAAAGCTATAGCTACAGCTACAACTACTTTTACCAAACATATTTATAAAATCAAAAAGCTCCAGCTCTTTTAAAAAGCTACAACTCCCAAATGCCACAGCTATTAAAAACTCCAGCTAGTCATGCTAAATATACCCTTATCGGTTTATGTTTTTAATTGCTCCCTGCAATGGTGTGATTCGATGATCACATTACATATGGTTCTCACACTATCAGATTAGGTTTGTAACATAACATTGTTTCTTTAAAAAACGATCATAATAAACAATTACATATATCGCAAGTTGGCAATGTTAACTTTAAAAATTTCTCAGTTGGTTTGGATCCCTCGTCAGGACTGATTAGTCTTTAGACGAGAGTTCCTTCAACACTTGTTTCAAAAACCAATTGATTAAACACACAATTCATGATTCAGATAATGATAATGATAACAAGGAGGAGGAATTCATTCATCATCAATTTAAGTGGGTGGAGAAACAAACATTACATACATCACTTGAATGCAATTGCTTGCCGTCTCTGCATAATTTTATCGTCATGATACCACAAAATAAGCTCTTATCGAAAAGGAATCAGCAGCATACACAAACAACATATGAATGAAGGAAGAAGATCTTTGTTCAGCTTTGATCCTAAAACATTCATCGCCCAGATGGTTCATTATCTCCTTCAAATTTGAACCATTTCCAGTTTGCATACATATTTTCTTCTTCATTGAAGGGCAGGGCATCTGATTGTTCCAACTTCCGACTAGCTGAAATGGCTGGCGTCTTCTGCCTGTACTTCTTTGCCATTTCAGCAGCTTCCATAAATACTTTCTGCCATCACCACATAAGCAACATCAACAGAAAGAAACAGTTTTCTTTTGAATGACAGAAACAACTACCTTTTTGTTTGATAGGAACAAGCCGGGTTCGCTTTCGAGCTCTGCAGTACTGTGTGCCAAAAACCAAAAAAGAAAATAATAATCAACCAAAATCGTATTATGCACTCTGTTTTTTAAAGAAACACAAAACCACATCATTTTCATGTTCAGTGTTGTGAGCTTTTACAAAATAATATACATAAACAGGTAGTGTACTGTTACAGTGATACTGTCCCATGAGTTTGACTTTCAACTATTAGTCAATTATCTAAAATCATAATGCCCAAACCCCCCATCCCCTCCCCTCTTTCCCCCTTTCCTTTAGTGAAAAAGCAGAAGATGTATACGTTGCAATTTTCATAGACCAACAATGCAACAAGGAGGACTTCAATGTGAGTGAAATGGATCAAGTTACCTGAGAGAGATTTTGTCAGGGAACATCGACTTCACAACCAAAACTTTGACCTTTTCATCGACAACTAGCACGTCGCTGACCGAAACAATTTCTCCTCGAGTGATATTCGAGATATGCAACAACCCACTAAAAACCGTATAAGATTTATTAATAAAGAAAGAAAAATCCTTATATACACTCTCTCACCTTCGGTTACTTTCGCCAATCCTTATTTGAGCACCATAAGGGAAAATTTTCCTCACTGTTCCTTCCAAAAGAGTTCCCTCCTTAAGGTGTATTGCATTCTACAAACATCATGAATAACAGTTATTATATGAGTAGTAGATAAAACCCATGATGCTAATTGGTAAATGAATTAGACGAACCCAAGCTTCCTTTTCACTGAGAATCAAATCGTTTGTATCCTCACTTATTCGAGTAATTTGAACATAAATTCGACGTCCCACCTACAATCATCAAGAGTTACCTTGAGCATATAGAGGACTAATAATAAACTATTAATTGTCGAAAAGGGAACTCAACTAAGTTACAAAACAATCATCCATCCGAGAAAAAGGAGTAATCTTGAGTGGTACAAAGTACAAACCTAGATGAAGTAATTAATAACCAGGCATATCGCTTACATTTTCTTTTAGCTCGGTGAAGTTATTAACACGATTGACAAGCTCAACTTTAGGGAGAAAAGCTCGTAATCCCTGCAAAAGCTAGTCCTTAGGCCAAAAATTACTTTAAAAAAATACTGTCAAGAGAGTGAAGATAACTATAGCCAAACCTCGATTCTTGTAAGGAGACCACCAGTATTCCACTCCGTAATTTTGACTTCTATAGGTTCATTGAGTTGCTTAATCTGCAGAAAACATAGTCTTAATGCAACTAAAAGATTTGAAAAGCTTGAAAACATAACAGGGACGAGTTTCCACTGTGAAATGTGTGTGTGTCCTGATTTGGGTTAACATTTGACTTCTATTAGTTCATTGATTATTTTTATCTACTTTTAGTTCAAATAAGGGAAACAATTCAAGATGATGCAAAACCAAAAAACAGAGCATCATACTACTTCTCTCACAAACTTTAGAATATTTCATTCTTCCAAAAGAGTGTCATATTTCCAAACTAAAAAGAGTGACCCTGATACACACCAACGCTTTGTGAGGGTGGGAGAGGGTAACAATGGGTTCTAGTCAAATGAATCATTTTAAATGAGGGTCAAAATGGTTGGGTTAATCTGCCAACATAGTCAACTTTTTAATTATCGTATATAACTAATGTATTAATTATGATTAATGAAATATGTCTATGCATGGTTCAATGTAATAATCACAACTTTATTCAACAATTGCGAAGTTAGAAGTTTGTTCATTAGGCATCAACGCTAGTGTGGCTTAGCGGTTGAGGCTTGGAATTCTCTAAATGAGGTCTTGATTCAAAAAAAAAGTATGGACTTGGTGAGCATACAAAAGACATAGACATCCTACTTTCTATGAGTTTCCTCTCTAACAATTAAGGGACGATGAATAGAAAGCATTGCTAGTACAGTGGTACTAGCAAATTTTACAAAACTAATGTACAGACCATCAGACCCATCAATGTTGTATGTGAAATCAAGTGGCTAGTATTAATGAGCATGTTGTTTGCAGCGTGCAAGTTGAAGAACACGTTAATGTTTAACGATGCACACATACGTAATTTGTGAATCCAAGAAGCACACTCTTAAAAGCATATTAGAATGCTACACATCAAGAAAGAAATAATTGACTTTTTGAACCTCGTATTTGGGCTTTTTGTTACAAATCATTTTCACAAAATACTTATCGCTGCTCATTTTCACAAGATTTACTCTTGGTTTGCAGGAAAAGCAAGTGTTGTATTTTGAAAAATGTTAATCACCTGTTAAGAAAGCAAGCTAATTCTGTTCTGAATAAAAAAAAATTGCAACAACCTCATCAAGAAAGAAAAGAAAGAACCTGCCTCACTCGATGCCAAGCCAGTCTGCGAAAGAGTCGTCTTGTGGAAATCAAAGGTCGACCACTAAGTGTTCTACCCAAAACTTGTGCAAACAAAATGGTTCCATGGTCAACAACCGGCTGCCCGGCCACTGGAGCAGCACTTAAAGCCTCTTCATTTCTCACAATTCCCATTTTCCCTTTGATCATAAACTCTTCACCATTCTTGTCAAAATCACATAACAAGTTATCCAACTCTTTATCATACAAAGGAAGAACTTCTTTGGTCAACATTGTCCCTAACAAATCCGCACCAATATTAACATCAAGCTTATATTCATTCCCTGAAACCACTACACCAACTACAAAATCACCTGGTTTTGGATCATAATATTCTACAGAAACCTTGTTATCCTTTTCCTCTTCTTCTTCCTCCACTGAAATTTCTTCGGGTACAGATTTCCCGTCCCTAAAAAACTTGTAAAAAGGCTCTAAAACCTCCTCTTTATCAGGTTTGCCCTTAATATTAATATTATTATTATACTCGTTTTCAACATTAGTAATATCCAATGGTGATGGTTTACCCAATAATCCAAGCTCTTCAATTTCATTTTCTTGACGGGTGTATGTGAATTCATCAACAAGATCGTTATTTGAGCAATATAAGACATGGGTATGTCGATTTCTATTTCTATTTCTATTTCTAAAGATTGAGATAGAGTAATTTGTTAAAAAAGGCAGGTTATTGAAGGTCGAAACGGGGGATTTGGTATCTAGAGACTTACAGCAAGGTTGATGAAGAAGGAGGAGAGACATGTCTTCTTTTGTTGTTAATCATACCAATACCAATACCAATGCCAATGCCAATGCCAGCAGAGACACTTGAAACAGATTATCTATAACCTATATTTCCTCCTATTCCTGTTCCTACGCCTCGGACTATATCCTTATCTTGATTTTCAAATGGGCTTCTTGGATGGGCTTTCTTGAACTGCTTACTTCTCATAAATTATACATTTTTTTATTCAATAAGAAAAAATCATTCTCTTTTTCTAATATTATTTTTTTTCTAAAAAAATTCTTAAGTTAATTTTTTTAGTTTTAAGAAATTTGACTATTAAAACACGACTATAATTAGTAAATTGAGTTTTTTAAAACAAAAACCTCGTTCTAAGTCAAACTTCACTAAAATAGAAAGAAAAAAATTAACTCAAAGGCTATTCTAAAATAAAAACATGAAAGGACGAAAAACGAAAAAAAAAATGTGAAAATGTGTGGGGTTTTTCTTTCACGGTAAACCTTTTTTAAACATTACATTTCTAATATTTAGTTAAACTAACGTTTTATTAAGTTATCTCTACTAAAAATATTTCAACAAGACCTTAGTTAACCACATTGGAAAAATACACCGTCCTAATTATTTTGGTACAATCATTTTATAATTATTACTGACCTCTCATGTTAGGAAAAAAAAAAAAGGAATATAAAGTAACACAAATTCAAAAGAGAGTTGTATCGTAGAAAGGAAGTGATTTATATAAAATAAAAATTAATTATATACAAAAATTTCATATAAAATAAATATCATGACTTTTATTGGTAAAGTGTAATGATGATTAACGTGTTAGTAAGCTTTAAATTACATTGTTGTGTATGACAAAATAAGGGTGGCAATTTCGAACCAATTGACCAAACGAATGGGATGGTTAAAATAACACGTAGTAAAAAACTAAGATAGAACATAATTTTTCTTAAACTGAAATCCTAAAAAACTGATGTATTAAACAATTTGTTTTTAAGAAAAATCAATTTTATGTTAAAATTTTATTATTTGATTATCGATCTGTTTACTTGAATGAGCCGAAATTCTCATCCCTCGCGAAACTCTATTGTGTACAAGACACCTTTTCTTGCAAGCCAACAATATTATTCTTGGTGTCCCGATCAACCAGCACCATCACCTTATAACCAAAGGGTACTTCTACCGTGCATTCTAACCTCTATAACTTAATCATCTTAGTGAATCCATATCCAATCTATGTTGTTTTGTGATAGTTTCTTGTTGTCAAGTATAGAAATGAGATTAAATGATTATTCAAATATTTACAAGAAATGTAAAAAATGTTAGGTTAAAATATATATACGTTAAATCAATGTGTTATTTTATGATTTAACATTAGTAAATATGTGTGTGCGTACTCGCGAACTAGTAATAGTTATTTACAATGACGTTACATTGTTTGTAAGAAAAATAAGTTTGCATAACTATTACATTCAATTTGCTGAGTGTCGTTTTCAGGGGCGGATGTAATTAATTGTCATGGGTGTCACTCGACACCTATAAAATTTTAAAATATTGAGTTACGTGTGTATAAAAAATTCAAGTGACACCTATGATTTTTTTTAGTGACACCTACGAAAAATTTATAAAAGTATTCTATACATATCTAAGTTATATTTGTTGATTTTATTACCCAAACTTATTAAAGTGTTACTGAGTTTAATCACAAAAACTTAAAAGAAAAATAGAAGCACAATAGAAATAAATAGGATTAGAGACAAAATTAAAGAACCAAACCAAAAGACTAAAAAAACCCAAAAAAAAAAAAAAAAAAACTAGCCCAAACCTTGTTGAAGACACCGGTCCAATTGGTCGAAAAACTCCTAATCGATATCATCGCTTCATCGGTTATGGAGGTACTTAAATATGTTGAAAAATCCCTAACCGTGTGATTTTTTCGGGACTTTGATGCATCAAAGTTATTAAGGTTGGCGGGGATGTATCCAAATGATTTTAATTATAATGAGATGTTAATCTACTACATCAACTTGAATACAATATTGAAATGTGAAAGACATTCCAATATTTTCTAACTTGAATAGAGTCCGCGAGCTTGCTAGATAAATGGTAGAATTTATGAAGCATCTTTCATATCTTTTGGTTTATAAATTGTATGTTGAAGCTAATATTGGTTTTGTCAGTTGTAACTATGACAGTTGAGAGATGGTATTGTACTATGTACTTTAATAATCATAAAAATCTTGTTATTTGTTAATTTTGTGTTGGCAACTCATTTCGGTGACCCGGTCCATCTTAGAAAATATTTTGAAAACCTAACTATTAAACTTACTCTAAAAAAGTGATACCGATAACCAAAAATCATAGATTATACTTGGCTTACATGTGAGTCGCAAATTTGTTAAACTTGTTTTTCTTATTTTCTCAAATAATTTCTAATATATAAGGTTTTGTAAAAACTCAAATATTATAATTGGTTTACTTTAATCTGTATTATCAATTTTTTTTTCTTTTTAAGTATTAATGTTATTTTGTTGTTGTTTATCGTCTTAAATTAGTATAACTTTATATTAATAATGTTTTGTTTTTTTTATGGTTTTCATTTTACTAATAATGTTGTCTTACATTTTTATATTTCAGATTCTTTATTTCTATTTTTATATAAAAATATATATGATGTTTTTGAACATGTCATGACAACTCCAACCGTATGAGCTGGGTAATTAAGTTAAATGATGGACCAATTACATATGGATTTTTAAAAGGGTTATTTATAAAAATGCTCATTTTAGAAGTCCATATGTATGAAAATGCCCATTTAAAGTTGATATTAACAAATTAACCACAATTTATGTAATCCCATTTACTTCACCACCTTGATTTACATGACATACACTTTATTGACTTTTTAACGGCATGTACGTGATAAAATAACAAACTCATGTAAATTATTCAAAACCATGACCAAATCGTTTTATATCAAACTCATAAGATTTGTTTTGTCTTTATGCCATACAACAACGGCCAGTGACGAACTATGTGACCAAAATTAAGGTCAGCCCCAAGAATTTTAATGCCCAGTACAACCAACAGAAAAAATCTCTCATATAAATACCTAAACATCTAGCAAATGCTATTCCTATTTAACAGTAACCATATCCAAGATACTAAAATTCCTATTTGACAATAACCATAGCCAAGATGCTAAAATTTCCATCTAAAAGTAAGCACTTGAACCAAATGGAAAGAAAATTATAATTATCTTAACAAGTGCACCACAATTCTCATAAACACGTATAAGATATGTGAAGTCATATCCACATCAACATCAAACCAATACAAATCTATTTTACAAGATACTGTGCAATCACTTACAGTTTGTATCGCATTTCCAAAACCAAAATACATATTTCACAGATAGTAATGCTCCGGCTTTTTGTGTGTGAGCAGAGTGTGAAATTATTGAATGCCTAAACAGATTAATGCTCAATTGCTCAAAATCATATTGTAATGCTCTATTGCTATTTCAAATATTGTAATGCTCAAATGCCAAATCAATTGCTATTTCACATATTTGTAAAGAGTTTTGCTTCTTTGGCAAATAGATTGTAAAATAGATTTGTAAAATAATATGCTATTTCACAAATTGTAATGCTTAATTGCCAAATCAGATTGTGATGCTCAATTGCTCAAAATTACAGAATGTTATTTCACAGATTGTGAAGTCTTTAACCAAAGGAAAGAAAATAATATATACCTTATGAGTTATGGTTGCATATGAGTCAGTGAGTCTTCAGTCTCGCTTATGGCTAGTTGGCTACCTCTCGGGCAGTTGGGCCTTGACTCTTCCCCAGTCTCCCTATGATGTTGAGGCACACACAGATGACAGCCGATAGGTGATCAATTGTTTAAAGCAAGAAAGCAAGCAACTGATTGATTAAAGCAAGCAACTAACGAGTATTAAGAAACGATCGATTGAATAGTGAGAACATGTCTAACAAAACCATGTGTGATTTTGATTAATATATAGGGTTAAAGTCATACAAATATATGTTACTTTACTGAAATTACTCAAATGACTAATCTAGTTATTTTTTACCCCATTGGTACTTGTACTTAAAATTTATTGTCGAGATGGTACTTTTGATTACCGGTTCTACCGGTAATGATCTTATATGTGTGTTTTTAGAAGTATGAAAAGGATCTATATGCTTATGTGTATTTTCTAAATTATTTATATAGATTAAAATTCACGTTGTACTCCAAAATAACTTGTCGATATAGTTTGTGTAACCAATAACTATGTTGATATGGTAAATCCACGTAAGCATCATGTCATAAAAAACCTGCTACGTTGTCATTTGAATCAGCAAAAACTGTCACATCAACATGATTTCTGGTTACACGTACCATATTGACAAATTATTTTGGAGTACAACTACCATCCGATCAAATAAAAAAGTTAATTAGTCATTTAGGTAAATTGAGAAAAGTATATTGCATTTGTACGACTTTACCCCTAATATATAATGACACCATGTCTAACAAACCATCTAAGAGACATAGAAATAAGTCTGATATGCATGATTATCAGTGAATATTTTACAATTATCATAAACTTTATTTTAAAAATTATTGAAATACAAACAAATGCATCTGTGGAAGTGCATAATTGATAGAGATGAAATATTTATTAAAAATAATAATTATAAATAGTAAAATACATTGGAAGTGATTTTTTATCTACATACATATTCGTTGTGTTCCTTTCTTCATCATCTTGAAAAGATAAAAACTATATCATAAAAAATATTCTTCTAAAAAACAACATATATATATATATATATATATATATATATATATATATATATATATATATATATATATATATATATATATGTGTGTGTGTGTAATTGATGGAAAAACATGTGAAGTTGAAATAAATATACCCCGTAAGCAAGAAAACATTGGACAAATTCTCTTGTGGGAATATGTTGGACAATATCAACGACCGCCAAGGTGATGCTTGTTCTACTCTCATATTTCTTCATCATGCATTTATGATAACAACAACTGCAAATGTAAGAATTTAAGCATTATATGTTCTAGGAATAAAGTTACTATGTTATTTATAATAATCTAATAAATTGATTGTGACAATCTAAAAGACAAATATGTTATGAATAAAATTTAATAAAAGCAATGAAGAGACATTATCTTAGTTATTGACCCTCTTAAATTAATCCATATAATAGAATGAATAAATTATATGTAACTTTTTGATTAGAAAATTATTTTGCGAATGATTAATGATATTTATATAAAATGACTAATAAAATAATTATTATTATGATATTTATACTTTGTTATGACTTGTACATCAAGCTTTGTTACTTGAACTTTTTCAAATTCAAGAATATTGCATGATTATGTTGTATCCTATGTTTTATAAGTTGTAGTTATATACATTCTTAATAATATAGTAAATAAATATACATGTTATAGATATGATAATTGTTGTAGATTTTTAATTAAAATCAGATGGACTAACCATTTTTCGATATTTTAACGAAAATTAACAAAATGATTACTATTATTGTTTTTCAAATGTTTTATCAAAATTAAATCAAACAAATAAGGGATAATTGCGCAAAAAAAGCCTCAATTTGTTAGTTTTTTGTTATTAAAACCCCAAACCATTTCTGTTGCATAGAATATCTTGAAGTAACTAAAAATCAGTAAATTAAGGTTTTATCAATGGGTAACCGGTTGAAATCGGTTATTAATCCTACGTGGGCCAGTAAATAACCTACGTGAAATAAATTTTAATTGTTGAAACTGGTTACCAAGTATTAAACATCATTTAAACACTCGATAATTTTTAATTGTAATTTTTAAACGGGATTACATTATCAACGAGTGTTTAAATGATATGTAATACTTGGCAACCGGTTTCAACAATTAAAATTTATTTCACGTAGGTTATTTGCCGTCCACGTAGGATTAATAACCAGGTTCAACGGGTTACTTATTGATAAAACCTTGATTTACTGATTTTTAGTTAGTTTGAGGTTTTCTATGCAACGAAAAATGATTTTTTAATCACAAAAAATTGACAAGTTGTTGGTTTTTTGCGCAATTATCCCAACAAATAATACTTGTATTTATTGCACGGAACTCAACATATATATAATAGACTCAGCTTTTATAAAAACAAGTAACTAATAATTATAATTATATATTACTTGTTAAAAACCTAAAATTGAATTAACTCATTAATTTTTTTATTTATTACATGAGACTTGTCATCACATTTATTGTATGGAGAACTCAACTTTCTATAGACATAGATTATTCTCAGTATTTGAACTTTGTTGCTAGATCTTATTTTGGTGAACTGAAGAATAACGATAGGAATGTTCAAATGAAAACATAATAAACGTACACTATAGCAGGTTTTCTAAACATGTGAAAATCTTCTAATGTTTAGGGTGAGGGGATTACTGCCCTTTCCCAGATCTCATCAGCTTGTACATCTCAACGTCACGTCAGATTTTCTCTCTCCACATTTCTAAGTTGGAAATACTCACATTTCTAAACATTTTCATCTTTCTTAATTTTTTTCAAAAGAAATTTATTTTAATTAATAAAACAATTACAACTAGAATAAATAATCTCATAAATATTTAAAACTATTACATAATTAAAAATTAAAAGTTACCTAATTATAAATTAAAAACACATAACAATAAATAAATATTAAAATTACGGAACTAAGTACGGGTACAAAAACTAGATAAACATTAAAAAAAATACAAACTAGTCATCTAAAATGGAAGTAAAATTGTAAAAGTGAGTAAAATATAAAGTTGAGAGGTGTATAGATTGAAATATGTGAGAATGTTAATATATGAGAGTTTAGATTGAAAGAGAGAAATTTGAGAGTGTAAAAAATGAAATCTATGAGGTATTTATAGAGTGAAAATATTGAGTGAATTTTTTTATTAATAATTGAACAGTTAAATGGTCGTGAGAGGAAGAAAACAAAAAAAAAAAATTGTAGCCAAAAAATGTGGAGAGGCCGAGGAGGGGGGTTCACTTGGCAGGGCCGAAGAGGGGGGCTGATGTGGCCACCTAACGGCCTCTAGCCAAGGTTGCAAGGTAGCTTGGTGAGCGGTGTAAGTATACTCATCCATCTAAAAGTGGAAGGCTATATATCTTAGGCAGATGATGCATCGCTGTCTATAATATCCCAGTTATGAATAGTAACCGAAGGAGAGAGAAAGAACTAAATGACGATCAAAACGACAAATAGCATTGCCATGAATGTATATAGTAGGAACTAGTTCATAACCCCATGTATAACATGAGTATAAATTGAAAAAATTAATTTCATTAATCTTGTACTGTAATTTTTAAATATATATAAAAAAATTCAGTATTCAAATTCAGATTTGAGTTTTATATTAGATAAGATTGAGTTTAGATTTAGATTTGATTAATTATTATTTAAATTATTTATTATATGAATTAATTATAAATTTAAAAATATAAGTTTCAAATGGCGGTAGGAGGTGACGTTACGTGACAATAACAAACGACGACACGTGGCTAAATAGTTACTCTTTAATAGTATTTATAGATAGATATGTTTAGGAAAATCAAAGTTGTTTGAAATGAAAAAATTACCAGATTTTTTTTTTATCTTTTATAGTTTAAGGTAACCAAATTTAGTTATAATAAAACATGATTAAGTTTTTATTTGTTAACATGTAACTAACTTTATAATCTTTTTACCGTTTAAAATAACAAAATATATATTTTTTAATTTTTTAAGATTACCAATTACCTTAAGTAATTAAAAATATATATATAAGTTTAATCATTTCTCTTATTGTAAACAAGTTGATCATTGAACATGATCTATCTTAAACAATGAAAAAAAAAATAACAAAGCTAATTACTTTTTCTAAAAATTAACTTTTTCATACCAAAAAAAAAAAACCCTCATCCATTGCGTATCCCTTAACGCTCCAACCGTAAGTATCTTGGTGGTTAACCTTTTTTTAAAAATAATAAACAACATCATTAAACTTGAATGAAATTAGTTGGATTGGGCTAAAGTCGTCCACTTAATTTATAATGTTTAACTAGCAGATTTGACGCATGTTACAGCAGACTATAAAAACACAAAAACTTTGACTAAAAATTCTAAAACATAAATGAATAAAAATACAAAATAAACTTGGTATTAATTAGAAAAACCAATCAAAATTTTAATTGTATGTAATATGTATGTTATGTAACGTATTATATTAATTTTGATATAAATTTTGTTTGTGTTTCATAAAAATAAAAATATATATGTATAATAATTAAAATTTTTAAGTACGTAAGATAATTATTGTATTAATAAATGTTTATTAAAAACAACAAATAATAATAATAATAAGGGGACTAATTGAATAATAACACTAATATGATGGATAATGTGAAAACAACAAAAGAACAGCAAATTTTCTACCCAACATGTGATTTCATGTGACAAGCTTTCATTGGGCCTCACAAGTTCAAAATTATATGTAACGACGAAGGATTTGTACATAACAAAGTTTTAACATGCACAATAATTTTATATAAAGTTACTATTTTACATTTATCAATATTTTTATCATCATTACACTTTACCTTCTAAAAGAAAGGATAAAATAATCATTTCATATGAAATTGTTATGTGGGACAAATTTTGTTCTGTACAAATCACTTCCCAAGATGCCAAACAAAATTGCAATCACGTCAGTGTTACGTCAGTTTTGTCATCCTTTGTCATTTTGATGTCATTTTAAGGGTGTGAATTCCATTTTTTTTATTTTCATTTTAAACTTAAAATAAAAACATTAAAATAAAAAATAACATTAAAATGAAATATAACATAAAAAATTAAAATACTCAACTTATAAATAAAAAATTTCAAATTAAACATTACAATGAAAACTAAAATGCGCGAAGTCTCGGTTCGAATATTCATTTTTAAAATCATCAACCGGATCAACGTTGAGATCAATGTTTTGAACACCCCAGATATGTTCAACCAAGTCGGCGCGAAGATAATGATGCACTTTAGTTTTACGTATCTCTGAATGTCTCGACATATACACAATACTACCGATCTCCGCTGCTACTATTGTTGGAGTGACTTCGTTTTCATCATATTGACATATTGCATTCCCTTCATCTTCTATAATCATGTTATGCGATATGATACACATATACATTACTTTTGCATTTTCTCCACATGATAAAAAGGCGTCGGGTGCTTCAATATTTGCCAACGTTTTTTAAGAATACTGAATGCTCGTTCCACATCTTTTATTTCTTCTTTTGGGATATCTTAAATCTTTTTTGTTTAGCATCAATTGGAGCCGAAAATGATTTCACGGATGTGGGCCAGTTAAGGTATATCCCATCAACAAGATAGTATCCATACTTGTACGTTGAGCCACAAATTTCAAATGTACACTCTGGTGTCGTGTCTTCATAAATTTTGTTGAAGAGTCGAAGCCATGCATTTAGCCCGATTGCTATTCGCCCTTTTTAGCACTAGACTGACATTCTCATTTCGCGACATATTCAACACATTTATATCATTATATGACCCCGAGGCACCGAAGAAGGCATGTCAAACCCAAAAATCTTGTGAAGCTACCGCCTTAAGTATGACTGTTGGGTAACCATGATCACCACGAGTGTATTGACCTTTATATGCATTAGGACAATTTTCCAGCTCCAATGAAGACAATCTAAACTTCCAAGCATACCAGGAAAGCTATGAACCCTAGTATATGAGCATATAGTTGTTTATCATTATAGTTAGGTCTGCGTGAATATTTAAGGCCATAAACTTGCGGAATGTACTAACAAATTTATTAAGACTTTCTCTTGCGACACGAGAAGATATTCTAAAACTCTCGTCCAAACCATCTGTGGTTGTGCCATATGTTAATTGACGAAGAGTGGCTGCACATCTTCTGTTGAATATACTGATACTCTCTCGTCAAATTGTCAACAACAATACGTACATATAACAAATTTTGCATTCTAAAACAGTGACGAAAATAATACCCTTGAAAAAGGGCATCCTCGACGGAATAATCACTAATTAGACGATCGTGTGCAGATTCATGATCCCTTGTATGTATTTTCTTGATTTTTGCAGGACGTGACGTTTCACCTTCTTCATTTTTTACAAATTCTAAAAACGGTTTGAGCTGTTTGTGAGCAAACGTTAACCGCTTCCACGGTAAATTCTGTTGACCCCGAAGATGAATATGCTGAAAACATCTTTTTATTTGAAACGTGTGTATATATTATAGAGAGAGAGAGAGAGTAATGAGAGAATAGATGTGAGAGAAATGAAAGAATGTGTGTTCGTATATATAGAAAGTAAATATTATATAAATAATTATCTCTCACACACACAGACACACACACAGATATATATATACACACACACACTAAAGATCTTTTGTAAACACTAACAACCATAAAATAGTTTTGAATCTAATTAATCTTGTTGAAAATACTACCGAACACTTCTAGTAACCTATTAATTTTATTGGATCCTATAAATTTTATTGAATCCTATGAATTTGTCGAATCTTATGAATTTTGTTTAATCCTATGCATCTTGTTATAAAAACTACTATGAACATTTTGAATGTTCTGAATCTTGTTATAGACGCTTTTATGAACCTTTTGAATCATATGAATCATGTTACAAACACTTGTTGATATATATAAATGATTATATGTATTTTTTATTTGTTCACAACGTTCACGACAATAACTTATTTACAACGAATACGTGTTCCCTGCATGTCATGTTTGATACTAAACACAATGTCAGTACGTCACACCACTCCCCGCGGCCTAATTTCCGGTTTCATTATTTATTATAAAATATAGACATTTTTAATGGGATAAATGAGTAATTATTTAATTATTTGGAGGTGAGGCGGTGGTGTGCATAGCTGTCAAAGTCAAAGAAACAACTTGGATTAGAAAAACGAGTAAAAGACAAAAAGGACTCATCACTGTGACGAAATTGAATCACGCCAACCTTCAACTTTTTTCTTTAATTATGGATGTTTATTATTAAATAAAGGTTTAATTATGAAAAAAAATCAACATTTTATCACGTTTTTTGCGTTTTCGCTCCTCCATGTTATTTTTTCATAAAAAACCTCAAGTTACTTTTTTTATTTCGGTTTTAGGAAATTTAGACATTAGACACCGGTTATAAATTGTGAACCGGGGTTTTAAAAACTGAAAAACAGGGTTCTAATGTCCAAATTTTACTAAACCAAAAATAAAAAATTAACTTTAGGTTTTTTATGGAAAAAATAACATGGAGGTTTAATAAATTCCGGTTATAATTGATGATCCGACTTTCTTAAAATCTGAAAATCAGGTGTTAATAGCCAAAATTTCACTAAACAAAAAAAAAAATTAACTTCATGCTTTTTTTGAGAAACAATAACATTGAGAAACGAAAACGTAAAAAAATATAATAACATGTTATTTTTTTTGGGTTAATTACGTTAAAAGATAATTTATTGTCATTGTTTTTTCAATTTGAGTAACATACTAAATTTTTTCGTATTTGAGGTAACATACTATCCAAATGAAGTCAATCAAGGTAACCATATCGGATTGAAAAGTAAAAAATATTGACATGACAGTTTCTTTATCCAGTAATCAGTTTTTTAAGTTGCACAAAGTAGTGCACATCATATAACAGTTAAATTGTCATTTCTGTAAAAAATGTTGACTGGACAAAAATTCTGTCACGTCAGAGATTTATTATTTTCAATCCGATATGTTTACCTTGATTGACTTGATTTGAAAATATGTTACCTTAATTAGAAAAAATTAACATGTTACCCAAATTGAAAAATTCTGTGACAAATAATTAATATGTTACCTTAATTAAAATCTATAAGTATTAATAAATAATAATTAACTCTATCAACTATTAAAAAATATTTTAACATCAATCTAATTTAGATATAAAGTTATATCTACACTCAAATTATATATATATATATATATATATATATATATATATATATATATATATATATATATATATATATATATATAGATTTGGGTTTAAATGAGTACCACTAGTTTTGCAGAGTACCGGAGGTAGCTCGCTTAAAATTATTTTTTTTGAAATTTTTTTTCATAATCATGTTTAAATTAATAATATAAGACTACTTGCAAAAAATCACACATAAACACACACTATAACTATGTGAAACGTGCAAGTTCACATGAACTGCACTGTTGTGAACGTATGTTCACAGCTAAGCATGTTCACATGAATTTTTCCACGTTCACATGACTTTTAAGAGGCTACGAAGTGTGAATGTGTGTATTTCTTTTACAAACATGCTTATATTATTTGTATCTAAATGAATATGAAAAAAAATTTAAAAAAAAAAACTTTTTTTCGGAGCATGATCACATCTTAAACCCGTGTGTTCACAGGTACTCACGGCACTCTGCATTTTTTAGGTACTCACACGAACCATATTCTATATATATATATATATATATATATATATATATATATATATATGTGTGTGTGTGTGTGTGTGTGTGTGTGTGTGTATAATTTAAAAAATATATTTTAAAATAAATACAGATTATGAATAAATAAACATAATACAATATTAACGAAATCATATTTTATAATATTTATTTTTTTTGTAATTATATATATATATATATATATATATATATAGGGGTGGGTTCAATGGAGAACCTCTATGCATCGAAGAAACTTGGAGAACCACAATCTATCGCTAGAAAATCGTAATGCATCACGTGGAAGTCGATGCATCACGGGGGAATTTGATGCATCATGGGGAAACAATGATGCATCACGCGGGAATTGTGATGCATTTGTGGTGGTGCATAGAGGTTCTTCAAAGTTCTTCGATTCATATAGGTTCTCCATTGAACCCACCCCTATATATATATATATATATAAAATCAGGTTCATCAGCGTACCTATGAAATTTCAGCATACCCTAATGTGAATGGTCATTCACATATATTTTTTTTCGAATAACTTGGAACAAAATTTTTTCAAAACTATTAAAAAATAATGATGTCTTTTTTGACCGGAAAGTTTTTATAATTTTTAAAAATGTCCTATTTGACAAAATTTATTGATAGTTAATAGTCATAGCTTTTATTAATGAGTTAATATTGAAAAAATCCTATAAACTTTTCTAATTTTCATGATTAAGTCCCTAAAATTTTTTTCCGATTATTTAAGTCCATAAACTATTTTTGTAATCTTCAAAAGGATATATTTTTGACTGGCTACCGGATGAGTATGTAAAACACAACCAATAAAGTACAAAGTTTAGGGACTTAATCGTTAATACATGTAAATATAGTGAGTTTTTTGAATAAGACAAAATAGTTAAGAGACTTAAACAATCAGAAAAAAGTTTAAGAACTTAATCACAAAAATAAGGAAAGTTTATGAGGTTTTTTCGATATTAACCCATTAACAGATATGGTTGATAAAATAGTTGAATATAAAGTTTCAGTTTTATTATACAAGACAAAAAAACCTTTTTTGTTGACCAATTACGTTTATCAATTTGCATTTTTAAGATATATGTATGCTCAAATGGGGCATTCATTTGCCCAACTTACGGATGACAACATAACATATACCCAACTTTAGTGTTATATTTATCTAATTGACAATAGCACTTGCAGCTTATTTTGATGTCAACCCACACATAACATTATACGAGAAGATAGCCCGTATCTATTTGATCTCCCTTAGGAGCATGCATGGTGGTTTATGTTGGGAAAATGATTTCAAAAATTCCTGACAACCCGTCCAATGATAAAAAAAATATAGAAACTTGAACACAAAAATATACGTGAAAAACAAAAAAAAAAAAAAAAAATCACGGGCCTCCAGAGAAAAAACTTCACTATATGATAAATTTTTACAATCACATAGACTAATCTCTCATATCATCCCGACACCCAATTACACCTGCACTCTCCAAAAATTCAACTCACATCATTCTACACTCTAAAAAAACAGATAATCAAATACTTAAAGCCTTTGATTAGGGTACTCTGCAATCAAAGCCTTTGACTCTTTTTATAGTATCGAGAGCACTTCACATTTCTACGGTATGGAATAAATACCAATATTTTATTTTAACCAAAACTTAATTCTCCACCTTGGATAACATAAACTTCGTCTTATTTAAAACATCATCACAACTCGATAATCATATTTCATAAAGAACTAACATACTCCACCATAAAAGAGTATCACCACTTAAAATAATTCATTCGAAGAACTTTCACCTTGGTACATGTAATTCCATATAAACCACAGGGACCATTTATGTAATTTTGTCTATACTTTTTTATATAGTTTTATTATAACTATTAGTTATCTATGTGTAAAACTAAAAATTATTTAGATAATTTGTTTTAAAAATTTTATATACATAATTTTTTAGTAAATTATCATTTGTAATGAAAACTTATTAACAATTTAAAATGTTAAGAAATCCGATTTTTCAATGGAGATCTCCAATCCCCAGATGAGAACAAGAACTCATTTCTCACGAAATTGAAAAATGAAATCCCGACCATCATTGTCTCGTTACTATGTGGTAGAAGTAACTAAGCAACCAAAATGGTAGAATGTCTATTAAATAAAGAGTCAATATTGAAAAAACTCAATCTATTTTCTTCATTTTCGCAATTAAGTCCCTAAATTTTTTTTTCTTATTGTTTAAGTTTCTAAACTATTTTTGTCTTATTCAAAAGTGTATATTTGATCAATTCGAACAGTTACCAAGTAACCTTAGTTTTTTCACTTGATTAATGTTGTAAAACCCCATTGTCTTTCAATATTTTAGAGATTAAGTTTCTAAACTTTTTATTTATCAGTTGTATGATGTCAGCCTATCCGGTAGACTGTCTATGTGTGTGTGTGTGTATATACACACATACACTTTTTAATAAGACATATATAGTTTAGGGACATAAAGAATTGAAAAAAAATATTTAAGGACTTAATTGTAAAAATAAGAAAAGTCTATTGAATTTTTTAATGTTAACCCTTAGAAATAAAATAGACCGTTAATATATATGTAAAACATTATGACGAGCATAATTGATGATGATAATGTGATTATTTAATATCTTAAACAAATTCTAGAAATACAAATATTATTATTATTTTTAATACGATGATGTATGTTTTATACATGGAAAAATATTTTATATATTATGAAATATGTTTAGCTGTTTTTCGGTTTATATTTAAATGGATGGATACATGAACAAAGCAGAAATTAAGAACGGCAGTTGACATCTTCTTTTTCTTAATTCAGTTCAAATCCTTTTCGAAGTTGAAATTTGTTTTGATTTGTTTAATTCCTGAACCCTTGAATCTTGATGAATGATGAATAACAATCAAAAACATCATCCTCGGTCAAGGAATCAACCTCCTCAGGTACTACACTTTACACTTACACTTACACAATCGCATTGACTAAACTTGAATTAGTTGGCTGTATTGTGCACAAAAGATCTATGGATTTGTTCCCTCTTGACTCTCACCGTGTAGTGTTTTTTTGTTGTGTAATCCAAATTTCTTATTTTTGATAAATTAAGAACAACTATATATATGGAGCCAGAGAAAATTATTACTTTTATAAAAAAGTTGTCGTTTCGTTGTACGTGATTGCAGCTGTTCTGGCCAAGAATCGTTATCCGGAAGTGGCTCAACCGTTCTGCTAAAAATTCAGACTACTGCGCGGATCCGGTGGAAGATTACGATTCCGAGGGTGAAGGCGAAGGTCGGATTTCCAGTTAGTTGTGTTTTTCATTTTGTGTTGCTGCTATCCCTAAATATTTTTAGGTATTAACTCTTTATTTCGAAGTCAACTGCTATCGTGGTAATGGTATACACCAGATTTGTCTCGGTGTTGTCCACTCACTTGGCTAATACCATATTGATTTCCTATGGTTCAATCTGAAACCAATTCAAGTGGAGCAACTTCAGATCATATATTATGCGTTCAATGTTAAGTTGATATATGCTTGCACCCTCACGCATCTTCTTGCAATACCAATGTATATATGTGAGCTAATTTTAGTAACTCGTTTGTACTTCTGATTTAATTTGTCTGATTTTCATTTCATAGAAGAGTTGTACGACTGGCCAAAACAATCACGATTCAAGGATAAACAAGGAGATGATTTCCAGAGTGATACCAATGGTAAAAAGATACAGTTGTCCTTCTTCGTTTTGCTTCTTACAGATTTATGCAAACTAAAAAAATGTCGTCTAGTCATCAAGAAATCTACGTGTTATGAGATTATTTCGTTTAAAAGGCAGAAGAAGAAAAAAAAGATTTTCTATGGTACTATTGCACCTCTTCATGTTTTTATTTTTTTTTTAAACAACAAACCTAGTCCGCCTTTTTTTTTTTTGGTAATCCTACACTACAACTTGTCCCATCAATCATTTGGTTGGGAAAAACACATTAACGAACCTAGTCCACCTTTTTTTTTTGGGTAATCCTACATAGGGGTGTTCATAAAAATCCGAATCCGGACATCCGAAATAAACATCCGAAAATCCGATCCGAAACTATCCGAAATTTCGGATATCCGAAAATCGGATATCCGAAATTTCGGATTCGGATTCGGATAGTGGAATTCCAAATTTTCGGATATTCGGATAATCCGATATCCGAAAATCCAAATAAAATATTTTTTTAAAATTTTTTTTAATATCTTTAGTATTGATTATTTACACAATATTGAGTGTTTATTATTATTTTAATGTATATTTTTGAGTTTTATCTTGATATTATATATTTATTAACTAATATTTTTATGTATTTTAGTTTTTTTTTTATATATTTTTAGTCGTTTTGAGTAAAATAATTACGGATACATTTAATTTATGATATATATATTTTTAATATCTATTTGGATATATGAATTTGTATTTTAGATATTTAAATATTTGATTTAATTTTAAAAAAATATGAATTTTCGGATATTTTTTCGGATATTCGGATAATCCGATATCCGAATCCGAAATTTCGGATATCCAATTTTCGGATATCCGAAATTTCGGATTCGGATAGTAAAATTCACTATCCGAAATTTCGGATATCCGAAAATTCGGATATCCGAAATTCGGATATCCGGTTATGAACACCCCTAATCCTACACTACAACTTGTCCCATCAACCATTTGGTTGGGAAAAACACATTGGATAACTAGGCCAAAGGCACTTTGGTTAATGTTCTGATCTTAAGATACCATTTGATTAATCATCACAAGCCCTATTAGAAGGAACTAAAAATAACAGACTTTGAAACTTATATTCTTTTTAAAAAATTTCCATGAGGCATTAGCCACTCTAGATCAGGATCTCATTGATTCACTACTCCATGAAAGACTTTACGTGAGATATAAACTGCTAGTTCTTCACTGATCCTAGTGCAAATTATCCACTATTCATCTTTACGAGTTATGGGAATTTTAATTTATCTGGTGTAACACCATCCAATTTGTGCATAATTCTTAGGATCTGAAGGCTGTGTTGGGAAATGTAAAAGAAGTTAGGTTTACGTCTGATGAGTAAATTTGTAATCATTTTGTGGTTTGTGCTGCCCTTTTTTGGTCATCAGGTGCTTTTCCCAGGTCAAGACGAAGAAAGTCAGAGACATGCAGAGCTCAGTACATTGATGCGAAAGAACTCAAGTGTGCTGGCCTTCCCTCTCAAACATGACTATTTTGCTACCATTAGCATCAGGCTGGTTATCTGATACCTTGTACTTTTTTTGTTGCTTTGTTTTCTGTTTCTAGAGTATGTGTTAACACTTGGAATGTTGGAGCGAAACTTCCACCAGAAGACTTAGATATTGAAGACTGGCTTGATGTTGACAATCCTGCTGACATATATGTGATTGGGTAAGTCTTTTTTGAAAATTATGTTGTTTTTCTCCTTCCCAGAAAGTACCCATGTGCTTAATGGACATATATTTTAAATCATGTATACCCTTATGCTTCTAGGTATAAAAAGTAATTATTTCATAGTACTGGTACCATTAAATGGTAACGTTTTTAAGTAGAGGTTGCTTTGAATTTTGCGAAGGTGCTATATCTGTGAGTCTAACATTACCGGTTGCTCCAAGGCTTTCTTTGGCAATGAAGTATAAGAATCTGGATATTGTATTTTGGATTCCTTACATGCTTTCCAAAATTATAATTACAGCTATAATTTATGTTCACTCATGAACTTATTTCCTCCAATTTCTTTCTATGGCCTTTATGCTTCCTGGATTCGTTCATTTGATTGTATCTGTGCAAAAAGTAATTGCCTATTTTAAGTTTGTTTCCCATATAGTTTTCAGGAAATCATACCTTTAAATGCTGGCAATATTTTTGGTGCTGAAGACAAGCGTCCAGTCCCAATTTGGGAAAGCATCATTCGCGGAACCCTTAATAAAGCTCAACCTGAAAGGACTAGATACAAATGCTACAGTAACCCTTCTTCTCCATCAAGGTTTAAACCATCTGATGATGCTCCAGATATAGAAGATGAAGTAATGCTAGAAAGTGATAGTGAAGGTGAGGAGGAAATCCACCCATTCAATGAGCAATCCAATTTTGACGAGCTCATGGATGGTCCAGCTGGTCAAAATGTGAATATGATGACAAAAAGTTCTGACTTGAATGATGATACACTGATAAATATGCAAGCTGAAGGGAACTTAGAGAGACAGTTCTTCTCTCCAAAGAGACTGGACAGAGTAAATTGCTTTTCAACGGAAGCCTCTGAAGATGTAAAAGGCTCAGCTCCTGCTAATAATAGATTGTTAACCAGAATACTTAGTGGGACCGAAAGGATAGGCTTGTGCTGGCCAGAGCCACCATTGGATCTACTGGCTCAGTGTGTATCAGAGAGACCAAACCCCTTGAAAACTGTTAAATCGTTCAAAGCTTCTAAATCTTTCAGAACCTATGCTTCTTTCAAGTCATATATAAATGTCGACAATAAAGTCATACCAGAGGAATCTATTCTTGCAGAACTAGATCTTGACTCCACTATGTACCGGAGAAGAAGATCCCCATATGTAAGAATAGTAAGCAAGCAAATGGTTGGCATCTTTCTCACCATATGGGTGCGTAGAGGCTTGAGGAAGCATATTCAAAACGTGCACGTGTCAGCTGTTGGTGTTGGTGTAATGGGCTACATAGGTAACAAGGTCTGTTTCTTTCTCTGGGAAATATTAGAATTAAGTGCAGTAATCTTTCTGTACTTTATATGTATGCTCTTTGGATTTTTGGAGGCATTTATATCTATCTGATATAATAAACACCCTCAATTATCTTGTTACATTGGCATATTTGCTCCCTTGCAGGGGTCCATATCAGTGAGCATGTCAATATATCAGACACTCTTCTGTTTCATCTGCACTCACCTAACATCTGGTGAAAGGGATGCTGATGCAGTTAAAAGAAATGCTGATGTTCATGAAATACATAAAAGGACTCGTTTTAACTTAAATTCAAACTCTGCTCTCCCTAAGAGGATAGAAAACCATGAGTAAGTATTGGGCATCTTGTCTTTCCTTGTTTTTTTTGTTCTCATAGGTAACCATTGATGGTGTTACCGTGTGAGCACTAATTTTTAGTACAGTAACAAGCTCTATATATTAATCAAGTTATGGTACCATATTGTACTTGGAAAACTTGAATACCGACCGACCTTTAGTTCACTTTAGGCCCTCTGCCACTTTTGTATTGTCTTTATTCTTTTCCCATTTTTTCCAAATGTAAGCATACATCTAATTCACTTGTTGTTTCAGTAACCTTGTGAACAATGCAATTTGGGTTGTAGGTGTGGTGCTTTAGTTTCGCACTAAGGTCTGGCTATGTTTACCATATATACAAGCTAGATGAATAGTTGTTTTATATAGGATTATAGGACATGGCTATTTTATTTCATGCCAACTTAAATTGTTTAATATGTTCCTGTGTTAATCCCAATCGAAAAACCTAAAGCATCCAATGTTTCTTCCTAAAAATCTAAAATGGCCTCGTCTCAAAATTTCTGTTTTCTGGTCATCTTACAAACAGCTTTTCTGTGTTTTCAGTCGAATTATCTGGTTGGGTGATCTAAATTACCGTCTCAATTTGTCATATGAGAAGACACACAACTTCATTTCCAAAAACGACTGGTCCAAGTTGTTAGAGTGTGATCAGGTAAGTTGGAATCACTGCTTAAATCTGCCGTCAGAATTTTGAAATATAGATATATATACACCGACTTAAAGAGATCACTAAATTTACGCAGTAGTGGTTTTGTCATATATGTTAGGTGAAGTAAACATTTGCACTTGAAATTGACACCTTGGTGTTTCTCACAGCTTATTCGGGAGCTAAGAAAAGGTCGTGCTTTTGATGGATGGTCAGAAGGCATTATAGATTTTCCACCAACTTACAAATACGAGCAAAATTCAGAAAAATACTGCGGTGAGGATCCTAAAGCTGGAAGGCGAACTCCAGCATGGTATGACGCACTCGAAACTATTATGTTTGTATCTTGTCGTTTTTCATTATCGCTAGTTTGACTTGACAGTTGACACATAATTAATATAATAAAAGTCACACGTCTAAACTGTAAACTACCTTTGGATAAGCACCACAAGGGTTCAAACAGCTTTTCATGTTTCATCCAGACAGTAGTCAAATGTCACCAAATTACCCTTTGGTTGGATTCAACAGCTAATCAGTTTTCTTGGATTGGTTCATTGTTTTCTTTCTGCTCAGGTGTGACCGCATACTTACGTTTGGGAAAGGGATAAGGCAGTTGTGCTATAGAAGGGATGAAAATAAGCTCTCGGATCATAGGCCCGTGACTGCATCCTATATGATAGAGGTCGAAGTTTTCTCTCCAAGGAAGTTACAGAAGGCCCTGACGTTTACTGATGCAGAGATTGAAAATGATGGTATCATTGCCGAAATGGGAATAGATGGCGGGATAAACTGCTTAAAGTTAACCCAGGTCAGTCATTTGGTTCTTAAGACTTGACTTAATTTGTGCATGCATATACATATCTATATAAACAGGATCAAATGATTACCACAGGGTACCGGAAGTATGTGATAACTTTCTAGAAGTTTTTTTACATAAAATTATATAAGTAACAATATAAATGTATACAGTTTGTTAATTGTTATCCTAACCTTTTATAAGCTAAATTTATAGAATAAAAATCCCTACGAATGTATGATATATTTTGTGAATGTGTCATCCATTCACACAGTTACTCATACATTTATAATTTTTTTTTATAGTTCGAGTTTTATAGAAACTCATTGCCAAATTATATTCACTCGGCCATTCTGTCAATTTTATGTAAAATAAATAAAATTTATTGAGTGATACATCTTTTTCAGCCATTCGTTTTTCAAGGAAACCGCCATTCGTTTTATCATTAAAATTGCCTTTATTATAATTCTCAAATAAATAAATTATTCATGTTTACATCTTTCCGGAAAAATTGAACGAAATTATTCTTATTCATCCGGTTGGTAAACGTTGAACGAAATCATATAGGAATTTTTATATATCAATGAAACCGCTATTCGTTTTTTCTGCTCCTTTTAAAGAAACCATTTTTCCAGTATGATTGTGGCTTTATTGGAAACAAGTTGTTTTATGCATATCATAGTTCGTCGCTATTAAAATGATCAATTTATTTGAAAATTATGGAACACAATTCGTGTTGTTCAAATATTTTTCAGCATCTTGAACTTATTAAGACGGGATGTTGCATGCCGAAAAAGCTATGACGTGCAACGCTTAATTTTCATGCAAGAGAAAGCAATTGTTATTTCGAGGAGACCTACCCTCTAATTAATTTTAAACAAAATGCTATAATCAGAATTTTAAGTAAGTATGTTGTCTAACTTTGTTAAAGGCATTTTAGACTAAATTACTATGTTGACAGGTTCATTTGCCATTGCAGACAAATTTATTTGCCATCCCGCACGTTTATCTTCAATGATGCCTTAAACATTGATAACCAACAACCTATATAATATATATATCATCGTCATCATCAAAGTGTTCGATCTATCATTCGCAATTTATTAACAAACACACATTCCATGTCCTGTCAAATTATTTCCATCACAAATCCATTTGCTTTCAAGTAACATATGTATTTGTCTTCATCTAGGCCTTTGCATTCAAGATTTCCTAATCCAACTTTTCTCAAGTACTCATACTATTAAATATGACATTACAAAAAACACTAATGTGTCTGGAATTTGATGCATCACGTGAGAATTTGATGCATCACGCGGGAATCGTAATGCATGTGCGGTGGTGCATAGAGGTTTTCCAAGGTTTATAGATGCATGTTGGTATTCCATTGAACCTCTTTCTCTCTCTCTCTCTCTCTCTATATATATATATATATATATATATATATATATATATATATATATAGGGGTGGGTTCAATGGAGAACCTCTATGCATCGAAGAACCTTGGAGAACCACAATGCATCGTTGGAAAATCGTAATGCATCACGTAAAAATCGATGTATCACGTGGAAATAATGGTGCGTCACGGGGGAATTGTGATGCATTTGTGGTGGTGCATGGAGGTTCTCCATTGAACCCACCTCTCTCTCTCTCTCTCTCTCTCTATATATATATATATATATATATATATATATATATATATATATATATATATATATATATATATATATATATATAGGGTTGGGTTCATATAAGAACCCTTCAATTCCGTGAAAACGTGAGAACTCTTCAAAATGCACAAATTTATACATCAAATGCACAAATATAAAATTAAACTTATAACTTAAAATCATTATTGGTTTTCAATGTTAATAAATGTCATAATCTAACATTAAAATTACCTTTAAAATTTAAATTCATCAAATTTTACACTAAATGCACAAATTCGAACATTAAATTCACAAATTTTGTCAAATGTACGAATTTCGTACATAAAGTGGACAAATTTATCAAAAGATGCGTAAATGTTTATATCAAATGCATAAATTTTAGCATCAAATGCATAATTTTATACATTAAATGCACAAATTTTAGAGTGGTTTTCATATGTATGTATATTGGATAATCGCGCAAACAACTCCTAACTTGTCAATTTTTTGTGATTAAAATCTAAAACCATTTTTCGTTGCATTAAAAACCCCGAACTAACTAAAAATCATTAAATCAATGTTTTATCAATGCAACCGGTAAATAACCTTCGTGGAATAAATTTTAATTGTTGAAACCGGTTATCAAGTATTACACATCATTTAAATTCGTTTTGGGTATGTGTGTGTGTATATATAATTATACTCTGTTTATGATATCTGTTTCAAAATTTATGTTATATTGTTATTTGTTTGTTGTACATTTTGCAATGAAACCTGTACCTATTCCAAAGGGCCCGAGGCCCGAAAAACCGGACCAAAATCATTTTACCAATATTGAGTCGATTTTCGGTTTTTTCATTTTAGTAAAATCGGTTTTCAGCTTTTTTTGGTTCAATTTGGACCAAATGCGCATCACAATCAGCATTACTTTTCTTGTGTGGCAGGATGATTATTTGTAGTTAACACACATGCACAAAGCTCGACTTTAAAATGCTACCAAGTTGGCTCGGCTTTATGGACTCGACTTGAGATTGAATTTCATTGGTTTGTCGTTCCTCAAGTAGGATGCAACATGAGGTGTAAATTATTTATATATATTCTAGGTTAGTTCAACAACGATTAGTTCTGAAATGTTAATTTGCATTCACATTGTTTGTGGGTACTACACAATCACATAAGAAAAGAAACTACCATTTTTTATTTTTCCATTGGGATTAATTCGTGCTGTCATTGTAATGCGGTTGGTTCGGGTGATTGTGTTTGATGGTCATGTAAGTAACAAGTCAGTGGTTAGGCGTATGTGTTTGATCACATAACATTCCAACTCGAGTATTCCGAATCCAATCGTTTGTTACCTTGTTTGTGTTGTATTAATAACTGATAGCAATGTTGTTTAGTTGTAACTGTGAGCTATTGTTACTTGAAGATTTTAAGTAAGAGTTGTTAGTTGTAGTTGTAATGTTTAGGTAGTATGGAGTACCTCTCCCGCCCAGTAGGGTGAGACTCCACATTAGCATACCTCAGTGGCTACATTCCCCCCTCCCTATCCGGGCCCCGCTCAACTTTACCTCGCTTTGACTTCCTTCCTTGCAGTGGCTTCGCCCCTCTCTCTATGTTTTGTTACTAAAGGGATATTGAGATCGAAAGACGAGTATTTCTAAGACAGAAAAATGGAATGGTTAGAAAGAAAAAAAATTGATGTAGGACTGATGTGGTTAGAAATACATATCTCGTGAACCATGAGCCTATTCACGAAATATAACCTATCAAGATAAAGACAAAAATGTAGAAAATACGGGTTGCAAAAATGCTCGGATAATCTGAGAGTCGTGATACACTTTCAGATTCAAGTATATCGATGGTACGATCGAAATCCCAATCGGATAAAACTCAGAGAAAACGAACAAAGAATATGGAAATGTTTGTGATTTTCGTGTACCTATGAAATGACAAAAAAGGGCGGGTAATATTTGGCGGGTAACCGCCAAAACCAACTATAATTCGGATTCAACCGAATGGTCGGGTCCAATTCGGATCATCCGAATTCGGGTCCAATTTCGGATTCATCCGAATTTCGCATCAAATTTCTTAAAGCAACATTAGTCCAGCCAGGGGCTATGCCCCTTGGACCCCGAATTTCGCATCAAATTTCGACCCCAGCCAGGGGCTGCCGCCCTTGGAACCCCGCTATCGGGGGCGCTGCCCCCGAATCCCCGGTAATTAATCTTAAACAATATTGAACAAGTGTGCACTCTGCACCAAGCCATCTTGTACATTCTGTAGTAAGATTATTTTGGTCAAACAAGTTCATCACATTACACTTAAATAATATTGGTGATAAATCACCAACAAAAATTTGACCTGAGACGTCAACATCAACAAAAGAGCACACATATGGAGATATTGATATGACACTATAGATATAGGTTAATCTCAAATCTCAATCAATTGGCATCATTAACAAAAGAATGGCTCATAATGAATCAGTCACCAAAAGGGTACGAGCTCATTAACTTGTTGTTTCGCTAGAAGATATGATATCGGCCTTTAGATCATACTTCCTACTTGATTTTGTAGGCCTATTCCATGTAATTTGGGCTTACCTCCTATTCACTCCTGCTCGGTCGAGAAAACTAACCTCAGGCCCTCGATGGACCGTATCCGGATCTCAGGTTCGTGGTAAAGGGTCTGATGTCTTGTCCATTTTTGCCCAAGCAGCAATAATGACTACCACATGTAAGAAGAGGGGAAGCAAGGACCCGGACACGATCACAGGTTGTGGACATGGTGCAAGCACTTGGGCACATTGGCGCTATATCATTAGGAACCAGGCTGAAAAGGTGTCTGACGAAAGTACATCATTTGGCCTATGGCGCGACGCGCCCTCTTTTCCTATCATAGCTCTCAGGGGAGGTATAAAAGCCTTCTTCCTTCCTAGGGACAAAGGTAATACTTATTTCTCACCTCTCACTACATTGATTCTCTTAATGTATGCTAACTTAAGCATTAGAGTGTCAATGCAGGGCACCACTTTGCATTGTTACTAATTGTATGTTTCTTTTTGTTTCCTCTCGATCTAGTTACCAGTGCCTCCATTGGTTTGACCTAAGACTCATTGTTTGTCCACGCACAAACACCACTTAAAAAAACTAGAAGTTTGAAGGTTGAGGGAAGGATCACATGTGTAAGAACAAAATAAACCCTTGATATAAGAAGCGAGTCAAGAAAATCAGTTTAAGCAACTTTCACATTTACTACTATTCAAATAAGACCCCTTGGCCACCCACCTTGGATTTTAGAAAATATCGTTGTTTGTCTAGAAAGAGAGTTTTTAGTATAGCAACTAGCAAGCTCGACTAACTAGAGAGAAACATAAAAAGCTTGCTTTTATGTTTATATCTATCTATATTTGCCCCATATATAAAGTTAAAGATCTCCTCCAACAACCCATCTTCTTCTTCAGAGTCTAGAAACAACCTTGTGGTTACTCCTTCCAACCTGAGTTTCCTAATACGTTCCGCCATCAACGTCTGTAGAGCTTCGAAGTTCCTATGAACAAAATCCACATCGACAATAGGGTCGTTGCCCGCCTCAACATACTCTACCACGGGGTTTTCGGACTGAATGGGGGGGTTGGCTAGAATTGGACATGGTTACGCCGATATTCTAATCGAGAGAATGAACAAAACAAGAGATGAATCTAGACGGTCCCACGGATGGCCAATTGTTCGTGTCTCGATCCTCAATAAGCGACGATCACCGGTAGAACAAGTACAATGCTGCAACACAAGGACGATCTTGGGTTAGTGGCGTAGTAGGGGTGGTCCTGCGTAGCCACTACGATGCTAAAGTCAGACAACAATTTAGAGGATATAGCTAAAAAGAGAAATGCGTAGTATGATTAGGGTTTAATTTCTGCATACCTCTTGAAGAAGATCCAATCTCGTCTATATACCTTTTTCATCAATCCGTCTTCTTGAATTGACAGCCAATGCCCATTTGACACCTGTCCTAATTGGTTATAACTAATTCCCACAGGTTTCATCATGCATGGAAGGTTCGTTTATTCTTTCCATCACGTAATTACACCTTGATTTGGCGACTCGTCATTGGCTTCTCTGCACACGTAAAATGTTTTATTTGATGCAATATAAAAATGTGCACATGTTGTGCAATATGTATAAACATGTGCATATTACACTTTTGCATGGAATTAAATGTTTAAATATTTTTAACGTAATGAATATAAATATGATGTGAATCATAATGCGATTTTGAATATATGAATATTACACTTTTGAATAGGGGTGAGCTCGGTACCGATCCCGAAAATACCGAAACCGAATTATTAGTTTTGAAAGAACCGAATACCGAACCGTATAATTTTATATGGTGCCAGTTCGGTCCCGAATACCGAATTTTAGCTAATTTAAAAACCGAATACCGAACTGAGAGTACCGAATACCGAATTTTAGCTAATTTAAAAACTGAATACCGAACCGAATATATTTATTCGGTACCGGTACCAGTTTTATATATATATATATATATATATATATATATATATATATATATATATATATATATATATATATATATATATATATATATATATATATAGGGGTGGGTTCAACGGAGAACCTTATGCATCGAAGAACCTTGAAAAACCACAATGCATCGCTAGAAAAACTGATATGCATCACGTAGAAGAAGTGGTTCAATGGAGAACCTCCATGCATCGAAGAACCTCCATGCACCACCACAAATGCATCACAATTTCCCCGTAATGCATCATTATTTCCACGTGATGCATCAAATTCTCGAGTGATGCATCGATTTTTACATTATTTCCACTTGATGTATCAAATTCCCGCGTGATGCATATATATATATATATATATATATATATATATATATATATATTCTATCATTGATGATGATGTCCTTTTGTGCTTAGAAGTTGATATTGTCTTATTTATAAACACTAATACTACATGGATCAAGATGAATTGAACCATGCTTTTTGGTTTTGGCTGAAATTGATATTGGATTCTTAAAGTTGTGTTTTATATGAATGGAATACAATTAGCAATTATCTTTTTCCGGTCTAAGGTAAAAAGTATTTCACAAGGATGGTTTTGATAATGATTGTGACATTTGAGTTTTCTTTTTCGTATTGACAAAATGGAAATTGTGTTCTCGTTTGAACAATCAACTTCACATAACATATGAATATCTTTAGCAGGAATTTAGGGTCCCTTTGTATAACTGGTTGATTTGGTGCTTGAATTTAAGGCTAGTTGTTCCCAATAGGGTAGATAATGCCAGAAATGCCATCTATACTAACATGAGTGGGTGATTTCCATCAAGATCTTAAGTTAATACCAAAGGATCATGCATAATAAATTAATAAAAAGACTGACACCTCTTTCCATGAAAAAGAAATCCTGGCGCTATCAGTGTAACTAACTCTTGCTCTATGATGCTTAGACCTTGTCACCTCTATCTGAGGTTTCTACCCCGGATCCATGTTTTTGCTGATTGGTTTTGGGAAGCAAATAAGCACGACGCTCTTTACCACCAGGTTTTGATGAGGCGTTCCCGTACCATATCATGCCCACTATCGCTATGATCATCCCAATAACCACATGAAGATTCAGCCCTTCTCTCCCAAAAAATATGAACCCAAGAATCAAAACGAGTATGGTTTTCATATGGCCAAGAACTTGGAACGACACGGCTGTGAATCTTCCGATGCAAATGAATTGGCTGAGATTGGTCCCGACTGCAATTGTGCAAGATAAAAGTATGAAAACCTGCACACGTAAAATCATGTTGGTGTGCCCCTGAGTCTTCTTTGATAAAGAAAGATCAAATCATGCCGAGAAAACGGAGAATCAGAGATTAACAAGAAATGATGTATTTTTTTAACTTTGCAGCACATGTTTTTTTTTTTTTTTTTTACTGATCTCTGTAATCTGCCAAAACCAGAGATGATAAATATCGTTACACAAATCAAGTAACATGAATGGTCAATATATTTGAAGAAGACAACAAGGGACGGAACAATTTAATCAAAAAGAAAATTCCCAAATGTTTATCGATTTTGCTCGAAAGAAACATTACAGTTTGCAAGAGTGATGATCCTTTTTATTGAGCTGACAGAAGTGTAAATGTAGTTTAATACCCTTACCACAGATGCTCGATCATATTTAAAGGTGTCCACTCTCTTGTCTGTCAACCAGTAATCCAGAAACGGGCCCACCACAAGCAAAGATCCAGCCTGGATAGGTGCAGTATGTCCCAGCAGGTTGAAAGAACTCAACGAGTATTTCCTTTGAAGATAATGAACATACTGTGTGCATGGCAGAAGGTTTGGTTATTCCAGAGTCTTGCTCAAGAAATCATTAACAATTTATGATGCAAAACGGCCAAGTGCCATGGTCTTTTTTGCATCGACATTTCTATATTTGTCTATAGTAGCTCCTTACAAAGTGTAGTGTAACGACTGGAAAAATCATTTTATTCTAGTCTAACTATTGGATAATATTTAAGTGCAGGGATAGAAAATTTACATATTGCTGGAGAGATGTGGTCCATACTGCAATAAAAGCAGCAACAAAACCTTTGGTGTTAACACTCACATCAGTAACAGTGCAGACGGCAACACCCAGAAGAACAACCAAAATACTGAGCTTTGTGTCTCTCGAATATCGGATCTTATCAAACACAACTTCGAACAAGCAGGATACAGGAATCATACTCAGCTTTGCTATCTGACATCAACGGTCGGAAATAAATCACAATAATAAAGCAGCCTTCATCCAAAAATTCGCATGGTGATGAAATTATCAACATAGATATTTCAACAAAATCATAATGAGGAGCACCTGATATTACCTGGTAGAATCCCACTGAGTTCCACATTAGACTAACATTCATTCCAACAATGGAGGAGTTAGCAAATAGGACAAACTTCATAAGTTCTGTAGTGGGTAGATGGGATGGTTGGATGTAACCCAGCCACCTAAGAACTACAGTCATCAAGGTGGTTGTAACAAAATGCAAGCCCGTTAATGTTGTTGCTGCATACAAACATACATGATTAGATAGAGGAGTACAAATGTAAACAAGCCAATACAAATCAAAGTTACTTTCAAACCAAAGGCATTCAACATCGATGCAACTACATGACAGTCATAGTCTTCGTTATGACTAATTATTATCCTCAATTATTTGATAAACTCCAAACCCCCCCCCCCCCCCCCCCCCCTTCTTTTTTATTATGTGAGTTTAAAAGAATTTGAGGAAATCGGCATACCACAAGGACCAGAAAGAGATGAACACGAATATTACCAAATGTGAAACCATATGTGGCCATTAATGCTTTATTCACAATGATGATCCCCACAGAAGTGATTATGTTGAACATCCATGCTGCAGCATCTACTGCTGCCTTCTTATCAGCCTTACTCGATGGAGGCATTTTGACTAAGTTTCAGTCTCGTTCACATGAGAATTTTTACTCCCAGCACACTGCACACCAATGGTATTTCTTCGTGATTCCACATCAGCTTGCTTGTTTTGTGACAGATATCTTCTGAAATATATAAAAGATTGGAAGAATAAGCAAAATAAGTACGCAACCAGAATAAACTAATAATAATATACAAAGTTATTACCTATCAAGGAAGGAAAAATAATGCAGTGAACTAAAAGAAGGAAGATGTTTTGATAAGCTTAAATGTTATTATTTGGCATCCAGTAATTCATGAATATCATTTGTTACAAAATGAGACGGTATATTTGCAAACGGACGATAAATGGAGGGGACATAGAGCATGCTACAATTGGATGAATCAACTAATGGCTTTGAAAGAGAGTAAAATCGCAGATCAAAAGACCCAAAAAGTGGAAGATTTTAAGCCACAAGCTGAAGGAAGCAATCTAAACCAAGTTGGCTAGTTCCAGATTAAAACACCTAAAAGAGCAAAGTGAAACCTTTTAAGACAAACAGTTAAGCACGGATCCAGACAATCTTAAACCATTACTCCATTAGTAATTTACAGAGCATGGTACTAAAATATATTTCAATAGTGCCAAAGCCCAAAGGTGAGGAAAAATCTGTAAAGAATGATGAAACATTCCTGTTTGGGTGATCCTGACAATGTGAACTGAATCCTGAAGGAACGCATTTGATAAAAGTGTATGGCATCAAAATGAACACCATCAGTTTAAACAAGTTCCTCTCCGGCAAAATCTGTCTATAAATGAAAAGATATTAAAATAGTGTCATGGCCTTCTCTCCCTGTGTTGTCACAACGCCACCTCTTGTTTCATATCATTACAGTTTTAATACTTATTTGAAACTACGAGATTAAAAAATCCAGTAGATGTAGGAACTGAACATATGGTACACTCTAGCACCCACACACATTTGTGTTAATTTTACACAAGCAGGTAACAGAACTAGAAGTGCCATCAACAGATAAAAATTAACTGCTTATCAATAGGCAAATTCTGTTATTCTTAGCTTGTGATTTCACTCAACATTTATATGATACTCCTGGATTATATAAATTGTTGCAGCGATACGATTAGGAACAGAAGTTCCGAAACAATTCCCAAGGCCGATGATGAGAAAGTTACGATACCATATTCACACAATTTAATTACATTTCATGAAAAGGCTTGCAGTCTAACAATACAGTGACGCCGGATCAAGCAGAGAAAGACATCTCACCACAGATCCAAAATTAAGCAGATGGAGAACGATATATACATTCAACAAATCAAACGGCGTAGATATCAGATCTACAAACACTAATTTATCTTTTTTACTCTAAAATTTAAAGTCGTGATCGATTATGACAACAACGTACCTTAATGAATCGAAATAAATGAATCTGGATCTCCAGAACAGAAGAGCTCGGTCTCTACACAATTCTTCCCGGTGAGTGTGAGAGAGAGAGAGAGAGAGAGAGAGAGAGAGAGATAGGGAATGGAATGTTCAAGTAAGAGAGGGTCCGACCCAATTAAACGCCTACACTTTCTTTGTCTTTTCCGATTGGCCGAATGAATGGATTTACGGACTGTTTTTTAGAATTTGTTCACGTATCGATTGGTTTGTTACAAAAAATTATTGGCCTTGTTTCTCATGTATGGTTATTGGTTACTTGTAAAATAACGATTACCCAACGTCACACTTTACATATTTATTTACAAATACAGTAAGACTATTTCTTCTTGCACCATATCTACTTTCTCAAACACCACCTCTATGCCTTTGACCTATAAATTTTCACCTTATGATTGGACAAAGAGGTGTGAATAAATGAACCATAATGATGAATTATAAAAAAGAGAAATTTTAACCAATTATAGAGATATAGGTGTGGTGCATGAAGTAGCACACATACAGTAAATTACATAAATCGTCGTAGCTTTCGAAATTTACTCACAATTGGTTAATCTTTCGTTAAGTACAAGAATAACTTTTAGAGATCATTTCTAAAATTTTTTAATAACTATTTAATTTTTATATTTCTTTCTAACATTATTCTGTGTCTTTTTATTTTATAATTTTTTTAATATTAATTTTGTGTTTTTATGTTTTATATATACACGTGTATTTTAATAAATTTTAATTATTTATCATCTATAATGTTTTAATCGGTTTGCGTAGTCTAATAATTTTTTGTTTGTTTATAACATATAAATTTAATAACTTTTCAAGTGTTTTATCATTTTATGTATTTCTTAAAGGGAAAATTATACCAAAAATCAATGCACTTTTGATATTTTTCGATTAATTCCCTGTACTAAACATGTTTCCATAAAAGTCCTTCAACTTGAAAATTTTTTACGAATTATGTTGTTTTATGAGATTTTTTAAAGATTTTTCAGATATTTTTCATATAATTTCATTAAGTTAAATGACTTTTATCGAAACATTTTATGTGTGGTGATTTTTACGAAAACATTTAGAAGTTGAGGGACTTTTATGAAAACATTTTTGGTGCGATGACTTATTCGAAATACACTGAAAGTACGTTGGTTTTTTACATGATTTTCCCTTTCTTAAATAGTTTGTAAAATTTTGTATTTTGTAGTTTTATTTATGTTAATATCTAAGTTAGTAGTTTTTTTTATCATTCTTCACTAAATTTTTGTATTTTATTTAGAAATAATTACTAAAAAATGACAAAATTTTTTTACTAATAGTTTAACCAAACATAAAAATGACCAACAATTATTTAATGTTTCTGATAAAAAATATATGTGATTTTTTATCGGTTAAATTGCTAAAAAATGATTGTTTTTTCCAATTATAGTAAATGATTATTAGTTTTAGTTAAAATTTTTGGTTATTATATTTAATTGTCAATAACCGTATATTTAATAGAAAATTTTAACCAAAAATAAAATCATATATTATAATAAAAAAAACAACAGACCATACGAATTTTTAATTTAACCGAACAAGAGAAATCTGAATAAATCTAATTTTTAATGTTTTCGATCGGAAAAAATACAAGCAATTCCAATTATTAATTTTTCAAACAGATTAGAAGACGAACTATTCATATTTCAATTTGACCGATCGAAAAATTGATGAACCATATGTTTTTTTTTCCGATTAGGACATTGAGTTTTAGATTGGTTGTTCGTTTTTACGTATGGTTAAATTAAAAGTCAGAATTTTTAGTTGTTTTTTCATAACTATAACAAAATAAATACAACAAACCTATCTTCCTATAAAAAGAAAGAGGCAAGCCAAAACCTAGTCCTAACAAGTTGTATTTTAATGAGGGTAATTAAATGATAAAAAATTTAAAACTTATAAAGAGTGTATATTAACATAAACAAAACTACAATATATAAAATTTCGCAAGCTATTTAAAAAATATATAAATGATAAAACACTTGAAAATTTATTGAAGCTATATATGTCATAAACAAACAAAAACTATATATACGCAAACCGATTAAAACATATAAAAATGAGAATAAATGAATAACTGATTAAAATACAAATGTATATGTAAAACACAAAAACTAATATTATAAAAGAATAAAATAAAGGGCAAATGACCAAAAATAGTAACAACTTTTTTCATTTTTGTCATTAATAGTAATATTATTTATTTTTTATCATTATAAACATTGACTTTTGTATTTTTTTTTTATCGATTATAATTATATCTTTTTATTTATTCTATCAATAATAGTAACCGTTGACCTGCAGACTTATCACTTATGTAATAGGTTACCAATAACTTTTCAGTTATAAAACATAGTTACATTTTTTTAAATATTTTTATGCGTTAAAGTCTTACAATAGCAACCTATTTTTGAAAATGTATTGATATGGTACGTATACTTTTTTAATTGTCTATATGGTACATGTACTTCATTTTTCTGTATCAATATGGTCATTCTACATAATAGAGCCCGGTTTTTACATACGAAACAGGGTTCTAATGGTATGAAAAACAGCGGTCTATTACAAACATGGTCATCTCGGTATAAAAAAATGAAGTACATGTACCATGTCGACATTTAAGAAAATAGACGTACCATATTGATAAATTTTCAAAAGTAGGTTACTATTGTATGGCTTTATCCCTATTTTTATCGATAACAGTAACACATAAAATTAAAACCAATTTATTTTTTTATTAAGCATTTCAAATATTTCATAAACATCAAAATAAACTCAATTTAAGTTTCAAATTTGTTGTATAGTTTTATTATAAAAAGTTAGTTTTAATTTTCTGTTATTACTAGTTATTAACCCACATATTACATGTTAAATAATTAAATGTTACTAAAATTTAGACAAAACGTCAGTTACAATAAAAATACAAAAATAGTATTATTTTTTGTTATTAAGAATTATTAAATTTTTTCTATTTTTAAATATGTGTGAATGGTATTTATCATGTCTCGTCTTTTTAAATTTTTATAAAATTTTAGATTTTATGAATAAATAAAATTTTAAAAATTAATTTTTTACATAAACATACAATTTAAAAATTTTTATAATTAAAAAAATTATAAAACATGTCATTACTAATATTGCATTATTTTTACTTTTTAAAGATATAAAATAATGAATAGTTACCTAACATTAAAAATTAAATCTGAAAATTAAATAAATTAGATAGCTAATTAAGAAGAATTATATATGAAAAATAATGAGGGAAAATGAAATTTAATTAAGCGAGAAAGCGACACATGACGTTATACATTTTCTTTTATTAATTTAAGTATTTAAAAGAAACAAATTATTTTTTGAGGGTATAAACTTATAAACAAATACACAATTATTATATGCATGTGATGTAAGTGCTTATATTTAGTTTATCAAAAGTGTTCAATTCAACTTAAACATATATAATATTTTTCAACCATAACATTTTGTATATAATCAATATAGGATGTCATGAAAAAAAAAATTATCCATAAACTTTTAACCCAAACTTAATTTTATTTTTTTATACGCATTTGAGATTAGTTCAATATTAAAAAACATAATAAAATTGTGTGCACGATTTAATTTTAAATGTATAAACATAAAATTCAAAAGAATATAGTTTTATCTAATTATTAATACAATGAGACCATTTATTTTTTCTAAATATGAAAAACCCAAAATATGTAAGCTAACTGCATTTAAAAAAAAAACCATAAGCACTAGCCTTTAATCAAAATATTTCACGTACACTTATAAATTTTTATTTCTCAATGGTCGTTGGATGTCATTATAAATAAATAAACATTAATCCTCAAATTACAAATCATGGATTCTATTTGATTTTTTTAGTCCTAAGATCATAATTTGTAAGATAAAAAAAATTACATGTTTTAATTAAAAATTAAACATCAAAATATTAAATTTTGTGCCTAATGGATACCCTTCTTCAAAGAGTTCAGTTTAGTCACAAGCCCAAACATAACGTAACCAAAAACTAGGAGATCTCATCCATCAGGAAATTGAACAGTGGACAATAATTGAGGATTATCCGCAAGATGATTCAAGAATTTGAAGGGCTCGGACTTCTCTCTCACCTTACCAGTGATTTTAAGAACAACAGGGTTGTGATCCAATATGTGATTTTGCCTGAACTCCCCAAATGCCTGAGGGAACAAAGACATAAAATCAGGGTTACCCATATCGCATTATATTTCATATTGAAAC
>JAANYP010004995.1:0-25000 GCA_020465985.1 Centrapalus pauciflorus | reverse complement strand
GTATTCAATTAAATACAAATAATATAAGACTATTTGTTAAAAATTACGTACATTCACACATTCTAGCATCTTAAAAGTCATGTAAACGTGGAAAAATTTATGTGAACATACGTTCACAATAGTGTAGTTCATGTGAACATGCAGGTTTCACATAGTTTAGTGTGTTTATGTGTGATTTTTCTACAAGTAGTCTTGTATTATTAATTTAAACATGATTAAGAAAAATAAAAAATAACTGAGGTCTATACTTGTATAAATTTTTCTACAAGTAGCCTTGTATTTTTGTAGAGTTTGTCTACAAAAATTTTATCACAAAAATAATTGAGGTCTATACTCATATAAATTTTCAGTCACTATATATATATATATATATATATATATATATATATATATATATATATATATATATATATATATATATATATATATATATATATATTGGGGTTCTATTGAGAACTTTTGTGCACCGAGGCACCATTGAGAACTTTTGTGTATCGGACTATCTACCAATGGTGCACAAAGGGCATTTAGGGGATATTAAATGTATGAAAATTATTTTTGAATTTAAATGTTTTTTAAGACAATTAATAACTAAATTTGGTATGAAAATCACCATTAACTTCTTTCCTAAAACCACTCCATCTTTCTCTCTATCTCTTTCTCTCTCCTCTCTCTTAGCCCCTCTTGATTTTGGAAGAGATGAACGATATGCATGATTTATGTTTGTATGAACGATTCATGTTTGTATTTTGATGCATTTTGATTTTGGAATAGATGAACGATATGCATGATTTATTTTTGGAAGAGATGAACGATATGCATGAAGAGATGAACGATATGCATGTATTTTGAATTTGTATTATTATTGTTAATTTTGGAAGTGTAATAATTAAATAAGGATTGCATAATTACTGTTTTACCCCTCCGCGAATTTCATTATGTGCACTTGATGCATAAAACTTTCTATTTAATTACCCTTTTGCCATTTGATCTAACCCACACATTCTTTTCATCCAAGGGCCAGTGAAGGTTCTTTTGTGCCTCGATGCACAAAAGTTCTCAATGGAACCTCCCTCTCTCTCTCTCTCTCTCTCTCTCTCTCTCTCTCTCTCTCTCTCTCTATATATATATATATATATATATATATATATATATATATATATATATATATATATATATATATATACCCACTCCACTTTACCCACTATTTTTGTTGTGTATTTAAAACATTTTAACACTTATAGTGACACTTTTTTAACTTTTAATTACATTTTCGTATGTCACTAAATGACATTTTATTTGTAGTGAGTACTCTGCAAAACTAAGGGTACTCACTTGAACCCATATATATGTATGTATGTATATGTACGTATATATGTGTGAAATTAAATACTTGTGAGAGCTATTGAGTCTAGCATGTTATTTTATGATTCAACGGTAAGTATTGAATCATGAAATTATCTGTTGATTCAACAATTCTCATACATTTTTTATAAATATTTGATTTCTGATTTGATACCTGGGGAGGGAATTGTTATATTTTGTCTTTATAAGTATGTAAAATAGTAGCTCTTTTGTATATTTCCTCCCTCTCATACTTGTTTTCTTTTTCGATTCTTTCTATCCAAAAGGAATGCTTAAACTTGTTTCATTTGATTAGCAGGATTCTTTCGGTTTCCTTCTTCTATTAATTCCAACTTTTAACTTATATGTATCCACCAGCATATATATATATATATATATATATATATATATATATATATATATATATATATATATATATATATGTGTGTGTGTGTGTGTGTGTGTGTGTGGTAAGAACCCTTGTTACCGTGAGAACCACTTCAAAATGCACAAATTTGTACATCAAATGCACAAATTTAAAATCAAAAGTTTTACTTAAAATCATTATTAGTCTTAAATATTAATAAATATCATAATTTAACACTAAAATTACATTCAAAACTTACATTAATTAAATTATAAACTAAATGCACAAATTTGAACATCAAATGCATAAATTTTCTTAAATACACAATGTGTAAATTTTTACATGAAATGCATAAATATATCGAAAACATTTAATTTTAGTATCAAATGCACAATTTTATACAGTGGATGCACAATTTTTAGAGTGGTTCTCATGTTCTCACAGTAATGAGGGGTTCTCATGTGAACCCAATAATATATATATATATATATATATATATATATATATATATATATATATATATATATATATATATATATATATATATATTGAGGTTCTATGGGGCACCATATGCATCGGGAACCAAATGGGAACCAAAAATGCATTACTTGTTTACAAAGGGTGCATTAAGGGCATTTTGAGAATGCTTAATAGTATATTGTTAAATTATAAGATTTAATTTAATATTTATCATTTATTTAGGAAATTAAATAAAATGATCAACCACCTTCCCATAAATTCATCCTTTTTTCTCTCCTTTCTCTTCTCTTTCCTAGCATATGGTATTGGTTGTTTCAAACATGATGCACAACAGCAATGCATCACGACAATGATGAACACATTGAAGACGTTGATGAACACGTTTAAATTTCAGAGATGCATCACGAAATTAACACGTTTAAATGTCAAAATGCATCACAATTTTGGTGATGCACAATGATGGAACAAAAACGAGGATGAATATGGCCGAAATGCATCACAATTTTGGTGATGCATAATGATGGAACAAAAACGAGGATGAATATGGCCGAAATGCATCACGATTTTGGTGATGCATAATGATGGAACAAAGACGATGATGAATATGATCGAAATACATCATGTTTATAAATTGAATTGGATGAAGATGTATCATGTTTGTTTAGATTCGGATTGAATATTTTCTAAATTCAAGCATCTTCCGATTTTGCCATTTCGCGCGTGAGAAGTTGTGCACCCGTGCATCCATTTTCATGTTAATTACCATTTTGCCACTACAATCTGAACCATTAAAATTCAAGATCCAACGGTGCATACAGGTTCCCAAAATGCGCAATGCATACATGTGCCCCATAGAACCTGACCCTATATATATATATATATATATATATATATATATATATATATATATATATATATATATATATATATATATAGGGGTGGGTTCAATGGAGAACCGGCATGCACTGAAGAACCTCGAAGAAGCAGCATGCATCAAAAAGGAGCGTCGATGCATCAGAATGTGGATATATGGGCATTTTCGGAATTCATATATTTTCATATGGTAATATCTTAATTATAGATATAATTTAAATTTAGAACATCCCTTAATTATCTCAAACAACAACCGGATTTTAAGGCATATTATACAAAATTTTAAAAAAAAATTTCATTTAATTATCTCCAACAACAACAACAACCGGATTTCTTCTTCCTTCATCAACACACTGGACGACTTCTTCTTCGTTCATCAACACACTGGACGAACATTCATGCACCATTGCTGTTCATCAAAACTTGAAGTCTCATAACCCATGCATCAAAGCATACACCATAACAATTTCATTGTAAACACACTAAACACATGCAACAATCATGGTGAGCCACAAAACGTTTCACTAACATATGCTATCATATATGATGGACCATAAACGTTTCACCACAAATGGTCATGATCACTGGTATATTATCCATACCAGAAACAGTGCATAAAATCCATCAATTTCACACAATTCAAATCAAGATCATGGGATATATATTAGGATGCACCAACAAGTGGTCATCTATAAATCACAAATGATTGGTTCAAACCATTAGTTCAAACCATTCGTATTTCATTGATGCATTACACTAAAATCATATATATGGACATAATGCATGACTTAAAACTTAAAGTCTCATATAACTTTAACCCTTAATAGAAAGTAAAACACAGTTGCTGAAGTTGATGCAGTAGCAACTGCACCATTAGACCAAAAACCTAACAGATAGATGTGATTTCTGTTTGGTGCATCAAAACAAAACACCACAAATGGTCATTATCACAGCACATTCTCCCTATAAAAACTCACAAATGACTATCCATATGAGAAACAATGCAACTACAGTAACATTAGAACAAAAAACTAGCAGATAGATGTGATTTATGTTTGGTGCATCAAAACAAAACACCACAAATGGTCATTATCACAGCACATTCTCCCTCTAAAAAGTCACAAATGAGTATCCATATGAGAAACAATGCATCACAGCCATCAATTTCATATATACAACACTTAATACAAACCCAACTAGTTGATCATAAAACTTGTTTCTAAACACCCAACATACCGTAAATCTTGATTCCAAATAAAAACTGCATACCGTAAAAAAAATGCACATGCATACCTCCGGTTCCGTTTTCACCTTCTTCTTCGTAGTTGAAATTTTTTTTACCCATGAGCACAAACCCTAACCTGAAGAATCAATAACTAACCGGTGAAATTCAAGTTTTTGGAAAGGGAATCTCGCGAAATCACCTCCACAATGTTGCCAAAATAACCGGTTGAGAGATATGGAAGGGTTGTTAAATGAGGCCGCCTGATTCGGAGATGAAGGAGACACCAGATGCACAATTACGAAGATACCCCTCCGCCTCCCGGTGCATCAAAAAACAAGTGCACCTAAAGTTGGTGATATTTACCATCGTGCCACCGTGCGATTTTTTTAAAAGCACCAGATCGGACGACTCACGTTGCTTCTTCGAGATTCTTCGATGCATGCCGGTTCTCCATTGAACCCACCTCTATATATATATATATATATATATATATATATATATATATATATATATATATATATATAGATTTGGGTTCAAATGAGTACCACTAGTTTTGCGGAGTACCGGAGGTACCTCGCTTAAAATTATTTTTTTTGAAATTTTTTTTCATAATCATGTTTAAATTAATAATATAAGACTACTTGCAAAAAATCACACATAAACACACACTATAACTATGTGAAACGTGCAAGTTCACATGAACTGCACTGTTGTGAACGTATGTTCACAGCTAAGCATGTTCACATGAATTTTTCCACGTTCACATGACTTTTAAGAGGCTACGAAGTGTGAATGCGTGTAATTCTTTTACAAATATGCTTATATTATTTGTATCTAAATGAATATGAAAAAAATTTAAAAAAAAAAAACTTTTTTCGGAGCATGTTCACATCTTAAACCCGTGTGTTCACAGGTACTCACGGTACTCTGCATTTTTAAGGTACTCACACGAACCATATTCTATATATATATATATATATATATATATATATATATATATATATATATATATATATATATATATATATATATATATATATATATATATATATATATATATATATATATGCTCCATTTGTCCTTTTCTCTAACGTCCACCGCAGCATGCATCACGTACTATATAGACCATGCATCCCACTTCATAATCTTAAAACAGGTTCAGATCGAATTGAATACCCTACCCCCACATTTATTAAGTTGGTTCAATCCAAATTTTAGTCCTAATTACGTACGTACACTCGATCATTTGTTACATTTAAACAATTCAAAATGAATGAAAATACTAATTACCAACAAGGCTTTCAAGTTTCCGGCGACTTCTCTTCTCAAGCCCCCTCCAAATTCTTTGACGACGATGGCCGTCCCAAAAGAACAGGTAATTCTTAATTAGCCATCCCAATTAAATTAAAGCTAGCTACACATGCATTATGTCATTGTACGTATTTATATATACTTCTTAATTTTGTTAAAAATATATATAAATAGGTACTCTTTGGACTGCCAGTGCACATATTATCACGGCGGTGATAGGATCCGGGGTGCTGGCGTTGGCATGGGCGACAGCACAGCTGGGTTGGATCGCCGGACCCACCGTTCTGTTTCTTTTTTCTTTTGTGACTTACTACTGTTCTTGCCTTCTTGCGTCATGTTACCGCACCGGCGACCCCGTCACCGGCAAACGAAACTATACCTACATGGAAGCTGTCAAGTCCAATCTGGGTACGTGGGTAATTAATTAAGTAATTTGGCCGGATGCTTCAAATTCAAATTCAAATTCAAATTCCATTCATATATTTATACAAAATTTGTAATTTTCATTTCCATCATCATCGATCAGGTGGGTTTAAATTCAAAATCTGTGGCTTCATTCAGTACTTCAATCTCACCGGAACTACAATTGGGTACACCATTGCTTCTTCTATTAGCATGATGTGAGTGGAATATTGCTTCAATTCATTGATCATTCATCCATCTCCTCTAATCTTAATTATTAATTTCCTTTTTCTTTCCGTTAAAATATCTATATATGTACATGAATGAACGAACAAATTAAGGGCAATTAAAAGGGCAAGCTGTTTTCATGAGAAAGGCCATGACAATCCATGTGGAGTATCAGGGACTCCATTTATGGTTTTGTTCGGTGCTGTGGAGATCCTTCTCTCTCAAATCCCGGATTTCCATCAGATTTCATGGCTGTCTATGGTGGCCGCCGTCATGTCCTTCACTTACTCCGCCATTGGTCTTGGCCTCGGAATTGCCAAGTTTGCCGGTACGTATATCTTAATTAATTATGTTATTATCCTCTAATTAAGTGATATAGTTAGTTAACTAAATTAGTTTTGAAAAAGAAAATCAAGTAATTAATTGTCGGCATTTGATTTGATATTTCGTTTGTCCACCAGAAAATGGAAAAATCAAGGGAAGCCTAAGTGGTATAAGTGTCGGAGAAGTAACTCAAACACAAAAAATATGGCGAAGTTTCCAAGCATTAGGAGCCATTGCTTTTGCATATGCTTATTCGGTTGTCCTAATTGAAATTCAGGTATATATATGTACAAGCTAGTCATGCATCTTGATTACTCCATCCATCTCTTATAAAATACACACAAAAGTGATTATTTATTACATATTAATTTTATTTACTTAATTAAATGACGGCTTAATTATTAAATTCTTGAAAAAGGCAACTACTATACTTTCTAAACGTACATAAGGTTAATTATCATCATAACTTAATAAATTATAACAATCTATTTTTATAAATGGACATTAATTTTGGGACAATTTAAAATAAAAATACGGACGTTTAACTTAGGACCGATAGATGTAGTAATTAATTATTAATTTTCTGTTTACACGACGTAGTACAGGATACAATCAAAGCCCCACCAACGGAGCAGAAAACAATGAAGAAAGCAACTTTGATAAGCGTAATAACGACGACGATTTTCTACATGCTTTGTGGATGCTTTGGTTATGCAGCTTTTGGAGACCATGCCCCCGGGAACCTTCTAACCGGCTTTGGTTTCTACGACCCTTATTGGCTCGTGGACATTGCAAATGTGGCCATTATAGTCCACCTTGTTGGTGCCTACCAAGTGTTTGCACAACCCATATTTGCCTTCATTGAAGCAACTGCTGCAGAATACTTTCCCGAAAGCAAATTCATCACAAAGGATATACGAGTTGCGATTATTCCTGGTTATAAACTCAACTTGTTTCGATTGATATGGAGAAGCATGTTCGTTTGCATGACCACCACCGTTGCTATGCTTATGCCCTTCTTTGAAGATGTAGTTGGGATCCTGGGTGCGTTCGGGTTCTGGCCGCTAACTGTTTATTTTCCTATAGAAATGTACATCGTTCAACACAAGGTACCCAAGTGGAGTAACAAATGGATTTCTCTCCAAATGCTCAGCATAGCTTGCCTCCTTATTTCAGTATGCGCTGCTGCAGGATCCATCGCCGGTGTCATTAATGATCTCAAGGTCTATAAACCCTTCAAGACAACAATGCACTGATCGATCGATCCATCTGATCCGATCCGGCCTTATATATTATTTTTATTTTAATTGGGTGCTTGGCCGGGTTACAAAATAAAAAGCTGACCATGGTCTGGTTTTTATTGTTGCAAACATCTATCTTCAAGAAACTAGTAATGAAAGATTTCAAGATTCCTGTCTTGCTTAATTAATTTCTTTGGGTTAATAATATATATATGCATGCTGCTCATAAAACAATCCAATTAATAAACGTACACGTACTAATTGCCAATTAATAGGGGTGTCATTGTACGAACGTATCGTAATCAAATTAATAAAAGATAGAATTCGATCATTGATGCTTAATTTGTAAATATATATCTTTTGAACTTCTTGTGACAGGGTACTAATTAATACGACGGTTTTCGAGATGGCCAATCTCCCAATTCAACTATATATATATATATATTAACGAAATATAATAACAACAAAACAAACTGGAACAATTTTCTTCAGTCGCAATATATATATATATAAATTCATGCAACGACTATATATAGTTCTACCACTAATTAACTAACCTAGAAACAGAAGATCGGAGCATGCAACAACTAATTCTGTGGACTTATTAGACAGTACGTACTCCACGTACTAGTAGAGAATACCAACTACGTACGTACTTATGAAATCCCTATTAATTATCAAGCTAGCAACTATATATATATGCTAACTAACTTGAATCTTTCATGCGGCCGTACGTCAATCTTGATATCGCCGGTTACCACATCATACCCGGCCGGACTAATTAAAGGATTAATTTGGGCCGTGGATTGAGTGGTAGACTTGAGCCTACCCCCCCTTTGAAACATGTCTTGTCCTCAAGACCTGGATGAGTTGATGGCATGAAATTCCACAGCGAGTGAATGTGGATGAGAAATTTTGGTGGGTTACATTGGTTGATACTTTGTAGGACAATATATTGTAACACAAACCTTCAGCTCTTTGTTTTGGGTTAACTTCTTGATCGGAGAGGGGCAGCCTAAAGAGTTTGGTTTGTCTTCAAGTAATTTTGTAAGACCCGTACGTCGTGGTTTGGGTGATGGAGTTGGGTCGGAGAGTAGAAAGTTATTGCTAGATATGTCATGACGGAGACCCTAAATGACGCAGTTGAGTAAGGGGGCCGATTCCACATTTACTGTAACGGTGGAAGTTTGGCAAAGTTTGAAGAGAGTGGCTCAAGAATTTACGCATTGTCAAGCCTCGCGAGAACACGACAACCATAAAACTAACCGACCCCAAGTGTCGGTCACCTATCCGAAAGTAAATGAAAGGATTAGTGCTCTGTTTGGTTAAGAAAAAAACAAATGACTAAATCGAAAAAAAATCATGAAATTTCGCATGGTCTTTTCGTTAATAATTAACCCATTGTTTTACCCGGCCACCCATATCAATAGAGGCTGATTTTTGGCTCACATACAACTACTAGCATTGTATTGCGATTTGCAATTATTGTTGCTGTTACAATATTTTATATATTTGTTGGAAGGCATGTTTGCCATGAGTTGCTATCAGGATATACACTGAATCTATCGAACCAAAATCAAATTCTTAACTTCAATAAGCTATTATCTATTCTTCAATATAATATAATGGACCGTCTTTTAAAGGATTTTTTTGGAAGATCGACAAGGAATATTTCATCCCGAATTAAGACATAAGAAACTTTCAAATTATGGAATCAATCCATGGAAAAACTGGTTAAGAGGTCATTATCAATACGATTTATCTCATATTACATGGTCTAGATTAGTCCCACAAAAATGGCGAAATAGAATCAATCAATGTCATATGTCTCAAAATAAAGATTTAAACAAATGGTATTTGCTATGAAAAAAACCAATTACTTGATTACAAAAAAAAAAAACAAACAAAATTTAAAAGTCTATTTATTACCAACTAAAGAGGAGAATTTTCAAAAAAACCATAGAGATCTTTTATCATATAAATATATTCAATCTGAAACTAAGAAGAACTATTATACTCCATGAAGTATCCATTGTGTCTTAGGACAGTTCTACGCATTCCTCCATCGCAATTCCGACATTTGTAATATACAAATCAAGTATGTAATGCATGTCGAATTAAAACAATGCTCCATGAAATATCACTTGAAACGTATGATTTTTAATTAATTTATTGCTTGTAGGTTTCAGCAGATACTATTAAAATTGAATTGAAGGCTTTGGAATATATGGGGGCGTTTGGCTTGCAAAATGGAATTTGAAGAAACTGAAATTTAATCTATAGGACATTAGCATATAGTAATTGATTGGTTGACGTGTAAAATGGTATTTAAAGCTAGCTAAGGGTATGAAGCGTTTGAAATATTAAAAAATTAAATTCATTTACAAATAACAAAGAGTGATAGATTCCTTTGACCATAGAATTTGATAGAATCTAAACACATTAGTAATATTGTTTTTGTAATCCAAATTTTAAAATACACTATAAACAAATTCTAAGAGGGTGGTTGGTTCATCGAATGTTTTTAGAAAGAATGGATATTGTCAAATGAATGGAAAGTTGAAAGAATGAAATGGAATTAAAATTCATTCTTTGTTATTATTCTATTTAATTTGTAAAGTGAGAAGAGATGGGTGAGTGTACGGTAGGCGAGGTAAGATTGGGTGAAATAGGATAGAGTTGGTGGGATGGGTGGGGTATGGAACGTTAGGGTGGTTGTAATAAGGTAAGATGGTATGGATTAGTAGGGATGAGTAGGTTGGGATATGGTAGGTGAGGACAGAATTGGAGTGGGGTTGGAAGGATGAGGTATGGTTATGCAGAGTAGGGTGGGCGAGATAGAGTGGGGTATGGTTAGGTAAGGTTGGGTAAGTGGGACATGCAAGGAGGGATGGTGTTCAAAAACCTTTTGATGATTGTCTCATTGTTGATGTTACTATGGTAACCTTGCTAATGGTTTTCAACCTCACTTTGGGTGAATTTAAAAAAGTTTTTTTGAAAATGCTCAGAAATCGAGTGGATGGAGCCGTGGGGTAGGATGGGGTAGAGTACGATGGGTGGGTAATGTGGGGTATGGTAGTTGAGGATAGGATTGGTGGGGATGAAGTGAGATGGGATAGGATATGGTTAGGTTGGGGTGGATAGGTTGGGGTCACACAGGATGGGTAGGATAGGGTGGGGATGTGTGGAGTAGGATGGGTCAGTGGGTGAAATATGGTAGGTGGGGATAAGATTGGGGTGGAGTATGGTTAGGTAGGGTAGGATTGGTGGGATATGGTAAAGTGGATATGATTAGGTAGGGTGGGTAGGTGGGTGATGTAAGGTCGGTATGGTAGGTAACGTCGACAGAAAAAACGTATTATAATAATGAAATCTCAAATCTTTGTCTGTTAAGTAAGAAAATAGATTCTAGAGTTAATTACAAAAATGGTCCTTATGTTTTGTATTAAATTTTGATCCCTGAACTTTCAATTTTGCAATTTCAGTCATTTTATCAAGGTTTACTTTCAAAATTAGTGTAACATCTCACATCGGTAGACAAGAGAAACTAATATGCCCATACAAGAGTGAAGTTGTCTCTATCCACTAAGACGCGTTTTGGAGCGAGCCTATGGCTTGACTTCCAGAAACAAAACCGTGCAGCCTTTGTCAAACAACCTCAAGGGTCACTAATACAGTCACACTTCATAGTCAGGGGATGGAATCGTAAAATGCGGGTCTGCACAGGAAAGGAATACTGAAATAGCAGAACGCAGCAACACAATGAGCATACACAAATATTTGCCTTGTATACGTATGAATTTCATTTGGAGTTTCCTAAACAAAGAAACTGCCACTTCTAGTTTCTATTCTGCAAAATAGCATACGGCTGACACAAGACAGACATAAATACTACAACCGTAAGGATCAAAAAGAAAACAAACAAGAGTACAAACAAAACGAATATATATTTAAAAAATCCAAAAAAAAAAAAAAAAAGGTTACCACTACCAGCTAAAAATGCAAAGGGAGTAGTACTAAGAATACACACTAAAACAGAATCACATGATCAAATGTATCCAATCCAATCCATGAAGAAGGAGGTGAGTTACAACACTCAGATTGTCTGCAACTGAGAAAAGGAGATGCGGATCATGGAATCACCCAGGGTGCTTGCATGCTTGCACACAAGAGCTTCAGTGGCCTGTTCCTCAGTTTCAAACAAGACAAGGGCCTGCTTCTTACCATTCATTTCAAAGAGCTTTGAGTTCACAATGCTACCATGTTCCTCAAGGTGGGAGACAATCTCCTCTTCTGTCACATCCTGGGGTAGGGTGGACAAGTGGATCATTTTGGTGGGTGAGCAACAGTAGCGGTAATTTTTAGCTGCATTCCGGTTGAAGCGGTTGAGGTTGGAGTTCACATACTCGTGTGTTTCGGCACCCATTGTAATATTAGGATGCTTTGAAAAATTCACCTCCAACCGCTTCCCAAACAGTGTAGCTCCCTACAATTCATATAGTCAGACGTCTACCACGGTGTTTGTTCTATTGCATCTTTGACAACAAAAGAATACAGACCTTTAAAAAGTGTACAGCCAACTCAGACTGAAAGCCATCACCCATCTGAACCAGAGCATGATCTGGTTTATTGCGAAGAAGCTTGATCCTGACAATGTTCCCGTACAAAGAAAACAAGTTGAAGAGCTTGTCCTCATCTATCCTCTGATTCATATCAAGACAAATCACCATCAGAATTCGGAGGGTGAAACTACCCCCATGAAATACAACACTAGCTAGTGTGTGCTTACCTCTGGATTTAGATTAGATGCAAGAACAGTGCATCTGTCGTTCGTCCCACTAATTCCAGGAGGCAAGCCTCCTCCAAAAGCAGCCGCAATTGCAGCGGCATTGTTCATCTTCAATTGAAGATAAAACAGTTAGTAGTTGCATATATGCACAGGCATCTATGTCTTGTTATGTGTGTTCATATGCGATTGGATGGATAACAAATAAATACTCTCCGTTAAATGGTAACAGTTTCATCAACTACTCTTTTGAAATATGGATATATTTATCACTCAGTAGGGAATAAAGTCTTCTCCATAGGCTTCAGGGTTAACACTATTGAACTTGATGGATCTTTACATATACACGTCAGGGATGATATTATTGATTACAGAAAAGGGACGTTTTCATGCATATAGTTATGGTGTCGCTCATACTCAGACTTGATTCCAATCTATTGAATAACTTTTTTACTTGGGTACACATGCTGCAGTTTCCAATTAATCAGGCAGAGCTGGCAGCATGAGTGCTATGATGTCTGGATCAATATTACATGATGATTTAGGATCCAGAAACAGAAATGCCAGAGCAGTTTGAAGATAAACCATAAAGGGTTCTTGAGAAGCTCATGACATTAGTAGGCATTTCATGTGTTTGAGTTAAAAAATTTTTAACAGTAACACATCATGTGCCAGCTTTCAGGGATTCTTTAAGCTATCCATAAAACAGCAAGTATCCAGATCCACAGCAAAGAAGGACATAATATCAGGTGTGATCATATATAACTCCCTTGACAGATGTATATTTATAGCAACATGGCCAGAGAGAACACACCTGTGGAAATCCAGCTGAAAAGCAGACAAGAAAAAAATATACATACATTAATAAGAAGTAGTAGTGAAAGAGCAAATATGAAATACGGCTGCCATTGTCCCATGACTCCATGAGCATGTAAAGTATACATACCTCCTCCTGCATCTCCATATCCAGGCTGGTACAACATTATATAGTAAGAGACATAAAAACGACTTAAATATAACAAAACAAATTACACTATTATAACAGACAGAACATACTTGAGAGGGCCTGCCCTTCTGTTCTGAAGGAAGCGACGGGTTCGTGAAATCCCTATTAGGAGAACAAGGATTACATAATTGCAAAAAAAAAAATCACACAGAACATTATTATGTATGATGACCAACATACCTAGATCGCTCGTTATTGTAGTTCACTTGCAACTCTTCAAGGCTGGTAAGAAAATCAACCAATCAAGTATATATCATAAGCATAATAGAAAAAGGAGAAAAAGCAGGAGCGGGAAGTTTAAACCCTACTTTGAGAACTGAATATCTAGTTGACAGCAACCATCATATATATTACGGCCCTGAAAAGGAATTGCAAGTGTGTTAAACCACCCTAACAAAAAAATGAATCAAAGAACAGAGTGACAAACATTCCAATAGGACCAATACCTGAAGTGAATTTCTGGCAGACACAGCACATTGACGTGATTGGAATTGAATAAGTGCTTGAAAACCTACACAACTAAATAACACTAATTAACAGAAACAGCTCTTTGTAAGTATAATATGATCTTTAATACAAAACTTTGACCAAATTGAAACCAGCACATATCAACAACTTGAGATGAATGTCAACGTAATTAAACATGTTCAAAATAATAGCTGAATTTATCATTTGAATAAGAAAGAAAACGAAGTGACAGAAACAAAAACATGAAGAAGCTGACCAGCTGACTTTTGAAATGTGACGATCTTCTCCACATATCCATGAGGAGAGAACACTTGATGCAGCACTTCCACAGTTATAGGGTATAGCATGTGATGAATTGTAACCAAGAGAATACGATTAGGCTGTGTATCCAACGCCCCCCAGCATAGACAGAAGAGAGAGAATAGAAGAGAATGAATAGAGAAAAATAGATAGAGAATAGAAGACAGAGCAATAGAATTTTAAATATGTGTGAACCTCCTACACACAAACACAGCATAACATGTATAAGAAATACAACAAGGGAGGAAGAAAAAGCATTACAAATAATGTAACAGGTAAAAGGTAACTTCAATTAGTTGCAGTAGTGTTAACTCATATAATTCTTGATTTGTCGACAAGATTAAAATCCTACAACTCCCTACTTGCATAGATTTAGGATCTAACAATTCAGCATTACAGCCACAACACAATTGGACTAATCATTAAAAATTTAATCGAAAATTCAAAAGAAAACACACAGGTAGAATCGATTAGTATTTGTGTTTAGTAGAACATAGCATTCAACTGCTAAAGATAAAAATGTGTTTCGTAATTGCTTTTTTTACTCATTATTCATTTTGTTCATCACTTCATCGACATAAACCAAATTTTAGAGAGTATTTACAGAACTTATTCCCCTAGATGCCAATCAGCCAATGTGGTAAAATATCAATTATGGCTGGAAGGGTGAAACATTCTAGGTCAAATATTCATACACAGTGGTTTATTACTAACCTCGTCTCCTCGTCCTTGAGTATTTTGCTCCATGGTAGTTAGCTCTTGATGAGATGAGAACTGAACATAAACATTTCTTCCCCTGAAAGTAATATTACGTTATTGAAACTAAAGTCATCATACTATATACCAGACATGGCATCAATAATTTATTCCTTCTATTTTTGTTATATTAGTAGTCAATACACCTTATGCTGGGCTGAACGTTGGCATAAAATTGCATTGCATTGACAGCTGAAGGAACATCTTGCATTTGAAGGAGAGCCTGCAGATGAAGAAAATTAACCAAAAAGCATTCACAGTCAAAACACATATTTCAGTATTGTGCAAATCCATAACACAAAAGCCACATACCTGATTTTTTGCACGAAGCATCACTAGTTTGTTAATGACTCCAAAAGGCTGGAATAACTGAAGCAGATCAGGCTGGAGGGAGGGAGGAAGCAAACAGCATATTTAATTAATTATGTCATATGACAATTTACAATACAAGACCATGTTCTTATTATATATCTTGCCCATATCAGCATGCAAACTATAATATTATCCACGTTAAGATGGTCCCACAATATCATATGAGAATCACGACATAGGTAGTAAATAAAATATGACCTGCAATTTAGCATGTTCATCATTCTACAATAAAGAGAGTCCATTTGAGTAGGAACTTGTCTTACAACATCAGCTCAAATGTGATCAAACTAAACAGGACTAGCTGTCATGTTGTAAACCACCATATAGATTAAAGCCACAATATTTTTAACTGTCAGGAGAAACCGTTGAAAGTGCAATGTAAGATTACCCATGTTAGAACACGTGTCAAAAACACACTGGTCTGTGGATTTTGGATACTCTCTATCTCAACATGATTTCAGGTTCAGCAAACATAGAGTCAGCAACTCAGCATCCATAATGTGTCTTAAAGAAAGAAAAAACCAACACTGAAAGTGGAGCCTTGTTTCACACATACAATCTAAATAAAAAGAATCACACACAGCATGGCTACAAACTGGTAATGGTACTTGCATTACTTCCTAAGTTTCAAGCTGCTACTTGCCTACTTTGAATGTTATGATAACTTGGTGCCCTGGAAATAGCCAAATAGGCGAAATAAACTATTTGTATAACACCATACATGTATACAAGCAACTAATACCAATGAGTTCAGTGACGACTAAGACCCAAGTCACGTCCATAAGTATCAAGGGTACATCATTAGCATTTTCTACAGTACTTCGATAGACGGATAGAGTTCATTTCTATCTTCTGAAAGGATACCAAAATTTTACACAAGCATGAAGCATGAGACCAAAGACAACACCTCATACAAGAAGCTGCATTGTAACCTGTTCTAATTCTTTCTCTTGATCTCTGTGTGGTCAGCATGTACAATTAAATTGAAGACAAAAGCCATGTTCTAATGTATGAGTATCAATCTTGTTATCTACCGTCTAAAGTTCCTTAAGAGATTGTGAAAAGAATCAAAGATTATGTAGTCATTCTAATATACATGACGTAAGAAGTGGTATTAATATGCACCACTAGATCCTCATCCTCTTATTGTTTCTATGTAATTGATTTGAAGGAAATCCACATATGTGAAGCGGGATTAAATGTGGTTAAGAAAGCTATTAAGTAAAGAGAATCTCTCATCCCATAATCAAACATCAAATAACTAAATTGATTACGACTAACGTGTTAGACTGCTATGGGCTTTGATCTTTCTTCATACACAACTTCATTCAAAGTGAAAAGATATCAAGAGCTCAGGCAGCCTCTTGAGTGTTGACTCAGCATGTTTCTAAAAAGTAAAAAACAATAACAGCTCCCTATACCACACATTTAATGAGATCCAGATTCAACAAGTAACTCAATCCAAGAATTGCCTTGGTTTAGAAAATCCTGATTGCAATATAACTTGGTTTTAAAGAGAGGGACGGAAGCGCAAGTGGCGCGCGAGGCACATGAAGCGATGTCAACATCCAATCAGGTCGATTGAGGTGCGGCGATGTTCACAAGGTGCACCAACGCACATCATGCACGTTGTGGTAGGTCTGATTTTTTTAAAAAAAAATAATAATAAAATATGGGTATTGATATTACAGGTCGCTTAATCCGAAAAGCCCATTATGGTCTGGATTTATTGAGAAAATAGAGGCGCCATTGAAACCTACACTGTATTCCAACTTCAACACCCCGGGTACATTGTTCTTCTCTTCGTGGTTTGTTCTTCTGGCCTTTTTTTTCCTTTTCACCATCAATAATGTTATAATGGTTAGTATGTGCCTCTATTTTTCTTCTCCTGTTCTTTAACTTTTTTCTGTTGGTGTTCTGTCGGTACCTTTTAGCTTTTAAATTTAACAAATGTTTTATTGTCTCGTAAAAATTCTAAAAATCTTTTCAGAGTATGAATCTTTCTGGATTTTGTAAGAATTTGTAACACAGTGGCTACTGATAATTTTAACAATCTATTATCCGGTATGCTTTAGCTTTTATTGTCTCAATTTTATAAATCTTTTGTTGCTACTGAAAATGTTTTAACACTTGCACTCTGTTATGTTAGTTGCTGCCCCCACAATGTTATTTCTAGTAATTAAGTTGATAAGTACATGTTCCAGAATAAGTCTATCTTAAGCTTGACGTCTAGCAGTAGACTTTTCAGCTGAATACTTCCATTTTGATACAGTTATTATTTTCAGTAGCAATCAATGTAGGGTTGCTTCGTGATATGCAATTTAGCAAATTATTATACTTTGTGTTTCTTGGACTACTCTTGGTATGTAATTGATATACATTGGTGTTTTGCCTTCATAAAGTAGAAAAGATCAAGTAGAAATAAATTTACAAGAGACTGCAAGGATTTTTTTTTTTTTGTTTACTTTCAGAAACATAAAAGCTGAAGGCCGGTGATAAGTAATATTATTGAATAATTCACCGTCATGTAGTGAGTGAGAATGAAATCAAACCTCCGAAATCTCATGCCCAACATTCCGAACGTGAATGACTTTAGAAGGCTCTGTCATTTCCTGAAGGAAAAAAAAAAAGGAAGTGACTCATAAATATGTATAATAAGATATCAAGCAAACAATTAAATTAAATCGAAAAGGGAAATAATTTGTGATTGATGATCATTCAAAAAGCAAGGCAAATGAATTTGAAAGTAAAACCCTAAAATTCCACGGGGGAACCTATAACGTATATTAATGAGATAATCAAAGTGAATCGTATTAAAAGAACGAAACCGTAGACGTGAGAATCGTAAATCTGAGGAGAAATCGCACCTGCTGAAGATGAATTGAAGGGGCGACAGGGAAGAAGGAGATGAAGTCAGCCAAGGCAAAAGCTTGGAAGCGGCAAAGAGAGAGAGAGAGAGAGAGAGAGAGAGTGTGTGTGTCTGAAATAAAAGGGGGAGGGTATTGGGTTAGGAGTTCTTTGGTGTGTGCGTGTGCGACTTCGCCCTAATTACCATGGCCATGTTTGCTCCTTTTCTTTGTCTTTTTTTTTTTTTTTCTTTCCTGTGTAAATTACAAAAATGGTCAACGTGGTTTGCATAAACTTTTGCATTCATTCTAGGGCTAATGACCAAAAATAGTAACATCTTTTGTAATTTTTTCATTAATAGCAACATTATTATTTTTTTATCATTAATAACAATAACTTTTGTTTTTTTATCAATATTAGCAACTTTTAACCCAACTAACTGAGTTTCCAGTTAACTTAGCTGACATGGATTTTTTTTGTTGAGTTGGATACTCACGTGTATAACCCAGATGTACCAGGTTATCCACTTTATTCCGAATGTGCCAACATCGCCGCCGGAATCTTGGCTCAGCAAGAGGGCATACTGGGGTCGAGTAAAACGTTGTTATAAAAGATATCGTAACCATGGATTCAACAGTATCCACTTTATTCCGGTAAAATCTTAACGAGAAATGGTCTCCGGTGAGGCTTTTGCATTGGGTTGATCGTGATCCGGTGACGATAAAGACTCGCTCTTGCGACCTGGGATCGAATGAAGGTTGATGTTTAAGCCATGTTCATATTTTTCGGTCCGAATTATTGATGGGTTTGTCGATGGTGTAGCCGAAGCTTGGATCATCGTAGAAGGTTGAGACGGGTGGGTCGTAGTTGAGGTTGGAGGCTGGGTTGGGTTGATTGTTACAGTTGCAAGGATTTTGTTTGGATAGAGAGAAAATGGTGATTGAGTCGAGAGTGAAGAAGAAGAAGAGGCTCCAAAGAAGTAACAATGTGGACACAGCTCCGGCAAGGAAGACAGAGGGTCGGTTAAGAATGCGAATCGCCGGCTTTCGCCAGCCGGTGGGAGAGAATGCCAACATGGAGGATCCCAAAAATTTAACATATATATTTTACTTTGCTGATGTGGATAACCTGATATATCTGGTTACACACATAGGTATCCAACTCAGCAAAAAAAAAATCAATGTCAGTTAAGTTAATTGGAAACTAAGTTAGTTGGGTTAAAAGTTGCTAATATTGATTAAAAAATAAAAATTATTGTTATTAATGATAAAAAAGTAATAATGTTGCTATTAATGAAAAAAAATGACAAAAGATGTTACTATTTTTGGTCATTGGCCCCTTACATTCTATGTTGTTTCAATTTTACATAAACTGTCCTTATTTGCATTGTTTATTTGCAGAAATGATCACTCTGTCCAATTTATATTTCTAGATAACAATTATACCCTTTTTCTTAATAAAAATTTAGTCACTTTTTTTCATGAATTTTGTTATTGTTTTTAAATTGTATAATATTAATTTAATAAATGATGATTTTATTTAATTATTATTATTATTTAAGATGTATTTATTTTTTAAGTTATATTTTTATCCATTTAATTAATTTAGTTTACATTTCTATTACAATTTTAATTTAAGTATTAAATTTTATTTATAACTGATTTCATTATTATAATATTTATATATTTTTTGTATGTTTTCATCTATTGATTTCATTACGTTAATATATATTTGGATTTTATTATATCTTTTTAAGAAAAATATGTAAACTTAGGATTTAATTCGTTTGGATTTAGATAATTGTTACATTATTATTTCGGTTTAAATATAATATTCTATTTGTTTTGATTTAAATATTTTTTTTCCATTAAAACAATTAAGTTAAAACAAATAAAAATGTAAGGTTTATATAGTTTTCTTGTAAATTATAAATAAACCAAAACATAGTAATATAACAATATTTTTATGTCATAAATAATGAATTATCATGTTTATTTATTTTACTTGAAAGTTATAACCAATTTAAAACGTATTAACCTAGTAAAAAAATTAAATATTTTATTATACTAATATGCTACAGTTTAAATAAAATTTTATTTATCTTAAGTTTCATTTATTATTTTTAATATATATTGTTACATTAATACGATTCGAATTAGTCATAATTTTTAAGGAAAAATATATAAACTTAGCATTTGCTTTATTTTGATTTTTAATTTTTTGTTAGGTTAATACGTTTTGAGTTGTTTTATAACTTTCAAATAAAATATAGAGTTAATTACAAAAATGGTCCCTGAGGTTTGTCCTAAAATTTGGATCTGGTCCCTGAACTTTCAATTTTGCAGAAATGGTCCTTATATTATAGTTTGTTTGCAATTTTGGTCCCTCAACCTATTAACTTTTCTAATATGACCAAATTACCCTTATTTTGATGCAACCCATTGGAACCATTTCTACAATTAGTTTTTTAACTCATTTTTATTATTAATTAAATAAATTATTTTTTAGTGTTACTTAAATTTAATAAACTATAAAAAATTATATAATTATTTAATTATTTATGTTGGTTCAAAATGATTTAGATATTTTTAGTCTTAATTAAAGTGTAAACCTCTCAAAAATTATGATAAAAAAAATCATTTATGTTTAGGAATTGTTTTTTAAAGGTTTCATAAATAAGAAAATTTTCCTCTATAATTATTTATGCTGATTCATACATTTATAATAAAAAATATTTATGTTGATCAAAACACAAAGACCATTTATGTAATCGACTCTACTTTATTTTTAGTGTTAAAATACTTTAATAAATTATATAAAAATTATTTATGAGTCAACGGTTTAATTAAAGTTAAAATTATTAAAAAAACTTTAATAAATAAAATTTTAACGTTTAATTTGACCGAGTTAAAAAAAACTTCCAAATGGTCTAAGACAACTCAAATTTTTTTATTTAGCGTATCAATTATTTTATCGTTTTAATTTTTATTTACACCAAAAACGTTTTAAAATTTTAGGTCCATATAACATCTTTGAGATTCATGATTAACAAATTTAATCATCAAACTTTGGTTTGTCAGACCTTTACATAAAAATCGAGAAATATAAATAGGCTTTAATCTTTTTCGTCTTTCAATTTGACTTTTCATTTTAATCCGATTTTTTCGATTATAAATTTTGATTGGTTTACACTTTGATTATAGTAAATTAAATTTAATTAAGACTAAAAATATCTAAATCATTTTTGAACCAACATAAATAATTCTTTTATTCTTTTATAGTTTATTAAATTTAAGTAACACAGAAAAATAATTTATTTAAATAAGAATAAAAAAGAGTTAAAAAATAATTGTAGAAATGGTCCCTATAGTTTGAATCAAAATAAGGGTAATTTGGTCATATTAGAAAAGTTAATAGGTTGAGGGACCAAAATTGCAAACAAACTATGAAAATAAGGATCGATTCTGCAAAATTGAAAGTTCAGGGACCAAATTCAAATTTTAGGGCAAACCACAGAGACCATTTTTGTAATTAACTCTAAAATATATAAATAACATTTTATTCGTTATGACATAAATATCTTGTTATATTAATATGTTTTGGTTTAATTATAATTTACAAGAAAACTATATAAACCTAACATTTTTATTTGCTTTGACTTTAATGTTTTAATGTAACAAAATATTTAAACCAAAACAAATAGAATATTAAATTTAAACCGAAATAATAATGTAACAAGTATCTAAATCTAAACGAATTAAATTCTAAGTTTATATATTTTCCTTAAAATTTATAATGAAATCAAAATATATTAACGCATAGAAAATATAAAAATATATATAAATATTATAATAATAAAATATAATATAAATAAAATGTTAAAAAAAATTAATACATAATAGAAACGTAAAATAAATTAACTAAATATATATATATAATAAAAAAATAAATTCTATCTTAAATAATAATATCAATTAATTAGTTAAATCATCATATCTTAAATTAAGATTTAAAATTTAAAAACAAAACAAAATTCATGAAAACAAATGGACCAAAATTGTTATTAGGGTAAATTACAAATTTCTTCCCCGTGGTTTATTAAAAATTATGGATTGAGTCCTTTAACTTTAAAAATTACACTGACAGTCCTTGTGGTTGAAGTTTTGTTACGAATTTGGTCTTTTGGTAATTTAAAATGACCATTTTACCCTTAATAGTTTAATAATTATAATTATTATTAATGTTGTTTTTATTATTATTTCTATTATTATAAATGATAAAACAATTCAAAATAATTTTAAAAACCAGTAAAATTAATTTAGTGTAGAATACATGAAAGTAAATAATAAAATATTATTAAAGACATACGAATAATTATTATTATCATTTAAAAACTAAAAAATACGTTTTGAATTTATATTTTTAAAATAAAATATAAATCTTTTGTAAATCATAAAATTATTTATTTTTATTAAGTATTCATTTGTATCCTTTTTACGTTAAATGATTTTTAATAAGGACTAAAACATTTATAAAAACATAAAATTTGTTATTTCATCATTTTGATAATTAAAACCTAAAAACAAAATAGTCTTTTAACTTTAGGTTTCCTTTTTAATTTTTTGTTGAAAAAACTAAACATTTTCATGAATAATAAAGTAAAAAAAATAAACATTTTGATGAACAATAAATAAATTTGAAGTTTTTTCATAGTTTTTTATAACTTTTCTAAAAACATTCAAAAAATTAACTTTTTAAGAAATGTTTAAAAGTTTTAAACTTTTTTTAAAACAATTAAAGTTTTTCAAAATGTTTTATGTTTTTAAACATTTTTTTTCAAAATGTTTAAATTATAAATGTTTTTAAACGTTTGTTGAATGTGTTAAAAAGTTGTTTACGTAAAAAATTTAAAACGTCGAAAAAGATTTTAATACTTTTTGACAATGTTTACATTTATTTTTTGATTTAAAAAGGTTTACTTTTTTTTTTAAGGTAAAAAATATAAACTCAAAACGTTATTTTTTGTTTTTAACTAATAATAATTATTATGCATTTGTGTTTATTAGTATTTAATTATTCAAATTTATGTATTTTATATTAAATTAATTTTACTAGTATTTTTAATTTTTTTAGATTAGTCCATTATTAAATAATAATAGAAATATCCATAAAAACAACATTAATAATAATTATTAAAAAGGTAAGGATAGAATGGTCATTTTAAATAGCCCAAAGACCATATCCGTAACAAATCTTCACCCACAAGGACTGTCAATGTAATTTTTAAAGTTAAAGGATGCAAATCGTAATTTCTAATAAACCACCGGGACGAAATTTGTAATTTACCCTTGTTATTAATATAAAGGATATAATTATCATTTAGGAAAAAGAGTAAATTACAAAAATCGTCCCTGTGGTTTGGTCAAAATTATGGATTCGGTCTCTAGTCTTAAAAATTTGCATAAATGGTCCCTAAAAACACTATTTACTTGCAAAAATAGTCCCCCTTTCTCTTGACTTTTTTTAAATGACGATTTTGCCCTTTTCTCAATAATAAATTTGGTCCCTCAACTATGTAACTGTTTTAGTCCTTATAATAAATCTCTACCTTTTGTTTAAATATGATCATGTCTAGCATTGAACATTACTATTATAACGTTGGCAAGCCATAATCGATGTATAAGAGACATTACAATTATAATTTTATTTGATTTGATCGTAAAACCAACAAATTAATTTGGCGATTAAACCTAATAAATGTCAAAATTTCAAATTATGGTTATGAATATTTAATTATACAATTCCGATTCCGATCCGATTTAATAAGACATGATTTGTAATTTTAGTATTATGTGGCTTGCTTCTTGGATTTATATCAACTTTCCAATTTCACTCTTCGATTATGATTTAGTAGTATTTCGTTGTTTGAATTGTTTGAAAAGTATTTATTCATTTATTTTTTATGTTTTTTTTGTAATCAATTTTTAGATCCCGCAGCAACACGCAGGTCTTCAATAACTCGTTTAAAATATTTATCATAATAATTATTATAATTTAATTTTGTTTATATAAATTAATAATTATAATATATAATTAATTAGATATAATATTTCAAAGTAGTATTTTTCATATATTTCATATTACGAAACAGACAATCTTAAGATCACTTTTTAATTTCAGATTTTGATACGATCTCTATAATTCGGAAAAATTAGTAACTGGGCCACCTTTTTGAATTATTTTTTTCCTTAATTTCTTTCTCAAAACGATTACGTATTACCTTTTTATTTATAGACTAAATTACATAAATGGTCCCTGTGGTTTATATGAAATGACGATTTGGTCCCTTAAAGAATTTTATTACACCACTAGTCCCTAAAATCGAAAAGTTGTAACATTGTTGGTCCCTGAAACTAACGGCAGTTAACTTGAGCCGTTAGTTTTAGGGGCATTTTCGTCCTTTTGAATTTCAGGGACCATTTATGTACATATCATACTTTCAGGGACCAAAATGTTACTTTCTTTTTATAATTTAATTTAATTTTTATAGTTTTCATATATATATTTAGTATTTCTTTCTTTTTATAAATTAATTATCCAAATATAACATTTTATTTTTTATTCCTTTTGTTTTAATTATTAATATTTATTTGTATATTTATTGTTATTA